>CAEGAE010023326.1:0-66553 GCA_903067095.1 Girardinus metallicus | reverse complement strand
CTAACTAACTAACTAACTAACTAACTAACTAACTAACTAACTAACTAACTAACTAACTAACTAACTAACTAACTAACACATTTCAGTTAAAACTGAACTATTTATATCATAAATAGTGATATAATGATTTAGCATTTGATTATTAATTCCAATTAAAAATAAAATAGTATTCAAAAAATGTGAGCTTGAATATTTATAATATAAAAATTAACATGTCACTACTATAAAAACTCTTGAACTACCACGTTTCTTCATAGTTTTCTTGTAACAAACCATACTTTCTTATAATTTGTCGACCTTTATGTTGAAAAGAGTGAAAAAGGGACGTTCAATGCAGCCAAAAACACAAGTTACCAAACATTAGTGATATTGCAAGAGCACAGTGCATATCCATTACAAAAATCTGATGCCGGCCAATTTAAACAGTCTTCAAGAAATAATGAGAGCAGGGTGCCACATATTATCCTAGATGAAGTGGCATTGTTCAAACAAAAGCTTTTCTTTTAAGATTTTCTCCTCCATCATCGTCATGTGGAGTACAGTTCCCCCCTCACTTGCCTTCACAGACAACACAAAACCTCATTAGGTTTCCCTTCTCCTGTAAGCAACTGAAGCCATTCACCAACCATAATTCACCTTGATTATGATTATAAGATCACTAATTAATGGTATCGTCCCCCTATAACTCCAATAGATCAGTTTATATATATCAGCTCTTGCTGCATTCCTTGTAAAATGTCTAAACTTTTATCTGCTTTTTCTGAGCTGCTATCTGACTAAAACAAAATTATAGAATGCACTTGGATGATGGTCTGCAAAGCTACCTGAAAGCACAATTACAAAAAAAAGCCACAAAGGAAAGATTAAAACAGCAGCTGTCAGCCTGGTCAGTAAGAGACGGTAATTGTCTGATTTAGATTGTTCCTCGGCGCCAGAGATGTACCAACAGATAGATTGCACAATAAAGTGTTACCAAAGCACAATTTATTTGAGGCTCTCTTTGCATATAAAGGTGTCAACACGAAATGGATTTTCGATAAGAAATATGTTCTAAATAGAAAATAACTCAGTGATTTATTCAAAACTTTTAAAAAACAAAACAATTTATTTCAAGAAAACCTGGAGTGTGTAAGTCTTGTCTGTATAATTTTACATAACATTTCAAGCTAACAACCAAGGCTATTAAGCTATAAGAAAGTCTGTTTTCTCCAGACTTTGCAGCAGCACAGCGACAGATTTCTCTGGTAAGGACATTAGTTACTTTTACGACTTGATTATGTGTAACTACGCAAAACTGCCTATTTTATCTGACAGCTGTATTTTTGGATTTAAAAAAAGCATGTTGGATTTAAAAAAAGCATGATCGAGATTCAGCAGCCTTGCTTCAGTTTTAATTGCTGGGTCACATTAAGGTAGAACGTAGAATCAGGAAATAAAATCTCTACCTCGGTAAAGTGTGAGGTCAGACACTCCAGAGGAGGAATATTGGCAAAGCTCAAGGAAAAATGGGTTAGTCAATATACAGTGCCAATGACCTAATTTTCAAATGTCAGTACATTGTAGATGTATTTCTATAAAACATGCTTGTTTAAAGGGGATTAAACAAAGTCCTTGATGGGTAGTTACTGTTTCTCCACATTATCAACCATCATAGCTAGACTTCCTGGTAATAAAATCTGGAAGAAAAACTGATAAACTACGATCAATATAAAAAGATAGGATAAACGAATTAACTTTTACACTGCATTGTAGAAAAATGATTTTAATCATTTGTTTTTTGTGCACAAACAAAATCAAAGGAGTTATTTTCTCTTTTGGACCTTAGTTTTCTCTGCGTCATTAATTTGTGCTTTACATATGAGTGAATGAACACTGGAGACGGAAACTTGAACAAACATCAAGTCTTTAAGGCAGAAAAGAGTGGTAACATTCACACCGAAGACACTTTTTATTGCTTTTTTGTGTGCGCTTATGGATGCAGTTGAGGCTCGCCACACTCTTTGTTAGCCATTCCTGCTCGGTGTAGAATGCCACAGCATATATTTTCAAGAAACCTTATATGAAAAAAAAAAAAAAGACTAACTAAATATGAACCATTACAGAATAGGACTGTGAATTTAGTTCCTAATCTTTAGTAGCTAGGTGTGAATTTTGTTTTTACATTTGTTGAACTGAACTTCAAGCTTGTTCTTTGAAAATTTTTAAAATGTTTCATCTTTTTTCAATTTTTATTTTTAATTTAGACTTTTGCTTTGTTTTTCTAAAGTAAAAAACAACAAAGGAAATACAACAAAATGAGGAAGTCAAAGTCCTGAAACTTTTAAACAAATTGGATTTACTTTCAGAGTTTAGGTCACAAATGGTACTTTTAAACAAAACCAGTTGTTACTATTTCTCAGACTTCAATCTAAAACAAGTCTGAAATTTTAAAATGGAAAATACGAACTGATATACAAATCCATACCAATATTGTGAATTTGAATACAAATATACTGAAAACCGTTTTAATTAGTTTCAAATCCAGAATATCTTTGTGCTTTTGATTCTACTAGCATGATTATAAGATTAAGAACTAGTCCTGCACTAGTTACACTAAAATATATTGCATAAAACAGCACCGTTATCCATTCTGCACTTTAATCTATTCAGTGAAATGGTAAAATGGCTCATACATAATTTAAATAATGCATAGTTGGCTTCATTCTAACTCTTGCCTGTAGTGCTATAAATATCAGGGGAAATCCCTTATGAGGATCTGCAGTGGTTTTTCATTAAGGCTCTCAGTGTGCAGCATGTTCACTAATGGACCTCTGGCTTCTCGCCTGGATCGATCACCTGGCCATAATGCACGAGAAGTTCTGATTTCAACAAATCAAGAGCCTTCCTCTTGATTACGCATTAGCTGAGACTGACACCGCATCATTCGTCTGGATGCAGGAGAGATGCTTAATCACAATGGTGGCGGAGGGGTGGAGCAGGTGGAGGTGTGACAAACAGAGCAGCCAAACACTGAGTGAACAGTGAAAACAGTGAATGAAAGACATAAATCTGACCATCCTGACTAATACATCACCTGCTGGCTGAGAGGAGAAGGCTGCCTGTTGATGACTTTTTGATGGATGACTGATTCAATACCTTTCACATCTAGTGATGGGTCACAGCAGGATTTAAGAGGTTGTTGACTAAGCCAAAACTGTCGGCTAAGGGATTTTGTGAGACGAGCTGTCACAGAAGATGGAAACATGCTGATGCAGTTTATGGATAGCAGTTGTAGATTTATCTATATTTCCCTAAACATCTAAAAATGTATTCCTTCAAATGAAACTTTGCTTTGTCATAGATTCAACCAGTGCAAAAATGTTCATACCCCTCAAAGTTTGTGCTTTTACAAAAGCACATCCATCATTTCATCCATTAATTGTCTGCTACTCCTTGCAGGGTTGTTGTCTGTGTCCAGCAGTGATTGGATGAAAAGCAGGGACACCCCGGAGAGGTAGCTAGTCCATTGCAGGGCAACAAACTTCGGTGTGTTTTATTATGCTGTCTTGATGTCAATGAACCTGCTGTCTGAGGGCTTCTGGAGTTGGTAGAGAAAATTCAGTGCTAAGAAAGGTACTGCACAGGTCAGGGGTAAAGTTGTGGAGAGTTAGGATATAAAACACTGTCCCAAGCTTTGGACATCCCAGAGAGCACAGATTGATCCATCACTTAAGAATGAAAGGAGTATGACAAGCTAGTCAAGGACAGGATAAATCAGTGAAGCAGCAAAAAGGTGCTGTGAAAGAGCTGCATAGATCTGCAGCTGAGGTGACAAGATCCTCTGATTAGACAGCCTTTAGATATGCGCGCCAAAAAATCTATAAGATTGGCAAAAATAAAAAGTCTTTGATGAAAGAAATCTACCAAAGTCTAGACCTGAACCCAATTAAGAAAATGTAAATATTTCAGTTTGCAGATGTTGAAAAATAAGGTGGATTAACAAAGTGTAGACTTAATGAGTTTGAATACAAACCATGTTACACCTTGTATGTGTACATCACATAAATCCCAATATAATACATTAAAATTAGCTGTTGTAAAATCACCAAATGTGAAAGTGTTAAAAGATGAATAATGTATTTTTGTTTTTCTTTTTTGTTGCTTATTTTCAATTAAAGATCACAAGGTAACCGGGGTGACTCATCCACATTTTAAACACCATCCAGAAAAAAAAGTATTCATCAGTTTATTTAGGAAAAAGTTCACATCAGCATATTGAAGGTGAAATTACTTTCGCTGTTAATGCACTACATGTCCCCATCTAATATCAAAAGACACAATGTCAAAGTACAACATTAATGGTGCTAAAATGACTTTGAAAGTCATTCTGGGTGTTTTTACACGTCATGTCGACTCTGAATAATGTGATTTTCTAACTGCCTACAGCAACGAACCCCTTAGAATCACTTTACACAAGGTTAGTACTAAATGAAAATGTGCTTTTGAGTGTCCTTGTTACAATTTCCCTAGAGGAAATCCTGCTTCACTGCAGTGTCAGCAATAAATATGTCCTTGTATATGAAAGTGTCTTTGTTAAGGCTCAGGCAGGGTGGGCCAAAAGCTCTTGTTTTCTCATGAGGAGATGGGCACGAGCCAGGAAATGAGTCTGAAATTGAGAGCACTTACCGTGAGTGAGTTTGTTTGGCAGGACTGCAGCCACAACTTTTCGCAGTCATGGATTATTTCAAGTTTCTGCTATGTGGCATTTCAAGCCACTTTATTTTTCCCAAGTCAGAGCAGAGGGAAGGATCCGGTAATTTATGAGCCACGTCAGCTGGATGCAGGTTGTTCTGATGCTGTTGCTGTGGCAGCTTGAACAGCAGCTCATATCAGAGATCAGTTACACTGCTTTTTGAGATACTTGGTTCTTCTCTTATGAAGTCTATGCAAAGAAAGCACTTTTACCATATTATAATCCAATGACAAAGGGATTGCATTAGCTATTGGCTAGGCATTTTCTTTTTTATTAAGTATAACTTCATTTTCCTAGCTGATCCCTATCCCTATGTTTTATTGCACCTTTTTGTCCATATTAAGGCTAAAGCCAATATCTACAATGGATAAAATGAAGCCTTCTGTTCACCAGTGGAAAGGTTTTTTTTTTATATTTTTGTCATCTTAGCTGAAGAACTGATCAGAATCTGATACAAAATTTTAAATGACAGGGCAATTGATTCAGGAACTGACTGATATAGTTCCACCCATGCTGCTCAAATCTGCACTGTTAGCAGATTATGCTTCTGATTTGCAATGCTTCTTAAACTTCTTCACATATTATTGTCACAAAATTGCGTTTAAATGGCTATTTTGTGATGCACCAACACAAAGTAATGCATAATTGTGAAGTAGTAGAAAAAGGCTGTAAACATTTATAAAGTGTGTCGTCCATTTCAGCCACCCTGAGTCAACAATTCAACTTCCCTGAGTCCTAATGATTGATTATCCAGGACAGTTTTTGTATTGATTTGCAACATGCTGTTTCTCCTAGGGATGAGTATTACACCATACCAAAAAGGTCTCGCCCACTTACGGCTGGATGTCCTCGCTGTGGAGGTCAGGAGTTCATGTTTGTCCTTCCAGCTCACAATTTCTGCCTGACTTGAGAAAAAGAGTGCAAGCAAACAGTTAGCTTACTTCATTTAAAAAAGACCCACCATGATCTCTGAAGGTTTACTCTTTTGAAGACGATCAGGTGTCGTCTTCAAAAGAACACATGCAACATCTTACATGTGTTCATGTAAGATGTTATGAATCTTTTCATTTCATGCCTTACAGTTAATACCTAGAAACACAAAGCATTATCTCTTGAGCTAAAAACAAGGAGGAACATGAAAAAAGCTAATTTAGTTATATCTATTGACCTGGAGGTCCAAGGAGAAGCTGTGTTGAAAAGGGGGCGCATTTTGCACTCCCAAATAACTGCCGGGATATTAAAGGACTTCTCATGCATGAAAAAATCAAAGCAATACTCCAGGTATGTGTTTGAGAAGGGAATAACATTGTAACATGATATAAGAAAAAGTCAATTTTACATCATACTGCCCCTTTAGAGAATTTCGCTCACCAAAAACATAAGGAAAGATAGAAGAAATTTGTAAAAGTGCAGATATTTCTTCACAGTGCATATGTTTAAGCTTTTCAAGGAAGATTTCCGGGGATACGAGACTCTGATTAAGATAAAAATATTGCCCTTCTTACAGATGAAAGCAGAAGTAACTTCATTATGCAGTTCAAAGACTAGATCTATAGGTCTTAAATTGAGATGTAGATCACATAGAACATGCAAGTGTGAGTCACACGCAACTAACACCTATGAGGCATCATTTCTTGCTTCAGCGGAGATGAATGATTTCCCGTCAGGGCTATTTGCATTATATGGAGGAGGGAAACTGCTGCTGACTCCGGCTGAAATACAGACAGATTGATTTAATTCCATTAAGTGAGTTACAGCGTGGATGAGGCAGCAGCTGATCTGTAACAGAGGACAGGACTGTTTAATGTTCCCTTGGCAGAACGTGACAGTGAAACCCTGCAGTGTGTGTATGTGTCTGAATATCACATCACATTACAAGTCATAGTGAGACTAGTATGAATGAGGAAAGGGGGTTGGCCTAATTTCATCTCTAAGAGCCAATGGCTGCCTTGCAGAACTTAGCAGGGTTTTTCCAGCTTTATGTTCAATATACTCATTATAGGAAGTCATTTTGTTTCAGAATCAAGGACAGATAGATTAAAGCAACACTGAATGAGATTATGTGAATTATACAAAGTATATGCACCCTATTTTCTTCACATAAAATAAATGATTCATATTGCCAGGTAAAGCTAAGCAAATTGTATTCAGTTGATGCTTGAAGTTTATTGTCTTCTGATTGTAGCATGTAACTACAGGGATCACATAATCAAATCCATGAAAGGAAAAGTTACTTTCTCTGGTGAAATTTTTATCATAATTCTCAAATCTGCAAAAACATAAAATGATCAGATTTTCATAATTGTGCATCTTTTAAAAAAAGACTGACATTAAGTATCACAATTTAACCAAAACATTTTTAAACTTATTAAAAACAAAAATTATTATTATTTTTGTCTCCCAATTATTATGTCTCAGTTTATAGATTTAACTTGTGGGGGAACTTATGTTTGTTTTTATTTTTATAAAGTGTTAAATAGGAACGTGGCTCACCTAATTTAAACAAATTACAAATTTACTACGCTAATGAGTTAACGTAGGATGTGTACTTGAATGCACCACACTTAAGGTAATTAAATATCGTAGCTACTACAGAACGTGTTGGAAACTCCTCTTCACGTTGGATTGGAAACAACGCCGTTCTCCCTGGGAGTGATTCAGGTTGGAAAAGTTATAATCACAACAAACTGATTCCCCGTTCAACCTTTCTTGTGGCGCAACATCGTTGTTCTCAAGTCTACTTCTTAAAACGAGGCTAAAGACAGCGGGAATGTTCCTTTCAGCTCATACGCCCTCTAGTGGTTTGCCACGTGTTGCTACTAATCGAATACTTTCCCAGAATTCCATGCGGTGTTACGACTCCTGGGCTTTGTTGTTTGTGAAGGTGAACACGTCCGTCACCTGCTACTATGACGCATTAAAGCGCTTATGTTCGTAAAGTTTCCTCACATAAGATCCATTTTGGAGACGTTGCGCCAAGATTACACGGTACGTTTCTTATGGAAAATGTCGTTTTCTAAGACAAAAAACCCAAAGCTTGGAGCTCCTCCAGACAATCTAAAAATATTTGTAACATCTGTAGTATATCAAATATTTAAAGAGCTCAAAAAGACTTATAAATGTGAGATTCTCTGTGAGGAGGAAAAGGAATTAATGACCCGTACAGTGGATCTAACGGTTCAAAATCTTGATTTAGGATGCAAAATAGTTTTGAACATCAAAGTAGTTCACAGGGTCCAAAAAGCCTTTGTGAAATGGTTTAACAGTGCGTACGAATTTAGCTTAACACAACTCATTGAAAATGATGAATTTTGTAGTACAGTTGTACTTATGCTAAAACACTACATAGAATACTATTCCTATTTAGAGCACTTTAAAAGATCTATAAAAAATAGATTAATTTATACATTAGAAATCTTGGCTGTCTTTGCCCTTTCCTTCTTAATACCGTTTATTTTTTTGTAGCCAGAAATTTTACTCTAGACAGGGAAAATATCAATAACCCCTGGATTATAACCAATATGATTAAGCACTCCCCTAGAACAAGAATCATTGGCATCATCTGCAAATAGAATACATTTCGCTATCTTTGAGACATTGTAGGTCTTTTAGGACCTAAACCTGACCCTTTAAAAACACCATAATTAATGTTCATGTAATCTAATCTATTGTTGAAACCAGCTATTTACATACACTGCATAAAAACACACACATTTTTTTTTTTTAATCACTGAAGTTATATCCGACTAAACCTTTCTTGTTCTAGCTTCGTTAGAATTTCCAAAATTATTTCTATTTTCTAGACGCCAGAAAAGTTAGCGAGAAAATTTTTTCGGAGATTCATTTGTAGTTTTTCTCAAATTCAGAAGTTCACATATGTATGACTTGGGTCATACCTTTTGGGTTTTCTTCCACAAACCTCTGAAGTGCGAAGATCTGAAAAGGTGTATGCAAGTGAGGCGACCTGCAAAATGGACTCAGTTACACCAGTCCTTTCAGCAGGAATGATCCAAAACTCTAGCAAACTATTGTGAGAAGCTTGTGGAAGGAAACCCAAATCATACAATTTAAATTGTATGTTGCTGGCCAACTATATATAAACTTTTGAATTTGTGAAAAGTCACAAAACAATCTCTTGAAAAAGTAGTTGCTAAGTTTTCTAGCATTTAAAAAAATGGAAAATAATTGTATTCTAACATAAAACAAGGAAAATTTGGCCTGACTTCACTTAAGACAGTGAGAAGAAAACTGTGTTTTTATTTGGTGCTTTCTAAAGGGGTGGTATTCTAGCTATTGTCATGTTATTTGAAAAGAAAAAAATACAAATGTGTGTGAATGTTTTTTTTATTTCTTCAGTTACTTTTTCTGCATCTTGGCAGTGTTTGCAGAAACTTTTTTTATGAGGGGCCGTTTAGGGAAAAAAATATGTTTTCTCTCACACACACTACTACGGACTCACACACACATACTTGTAATACTAAAATTGCACATATACGCTGTTAACATATCACACACACAAACAATATTTTCTCTCTCACACACTACTACAGACTCACACACACACTTATAAGACTTAAAGTTGCACATATATATTTTTTACATATCACATGCACACAATTTGTCTCTCTCCCGCACTAGTATGGACACACACTTCATGTATGAGTCCGTAGTACTGCATATGAGAGAAAAATTGTATGCCTGTGTGATATTTTAATAGTGTATGTGTGCAATTTTAGTCTTGTAAGTGAGTAAGCGTGTAGTAGTGTGTGTGTGAAACGGCCCCCCATGCAGTTTACGTGACTAAATTAAGTTCACTTTATTGTATTTTGTTTCATGTGAAGAAATTAGTAAGTATTTTAAATAAAGAGCAGTCTTGCTTCTTCAAAATTAATAAATCATGCAAATAGTTGCCCTGTGTTTTAACTAGATAGAGCAGAATATTTTCATCAGTGTATATTAAATGTCAGCAAAGAATTAAATACAGCAGACCTGACACACATTAGTAAATATCACTGTAAATATAAACTCTCTGAGGACTTTCACTCCTTGTGCTATGCTTTGCTCCATAGAGAGGGTTTGAACCCTCGGCTATTGATAAGCAATTGCTTGCTGGAGGCGTGAACTCTGCTGAAGTCTTAAATTTTACCAGCTAAGATTTGGCTGTGACGTATGTAATGCATCAGTCAATTCAACTTCACAAAGCATACCGGAAATAGCATGTGCTGTAAACAACCACTCTCCACTGAGAAGTGCCAAGTCAAACGACACGGCCGTTATTGTTAACTTAATACTTGGAAGAGTGGAAATGTCATTAGAATTACTGAGAGCTCAAATGTTCAGTTAGGGAAGGATGGGATTTGAAGCTTTTTTTTTCTACATCCTTTCTTGTTCAGTTTCAAACCAGCAGAGTGACGCAGCTAATTCACATTCCATGTTTACGAAAACATCAATTTTTGCATCACATATGTAACACATATGGAAATAGTAATACACTTGTTGAATAAACAATTTTAATCTGACTGTTGGTTTGAAAATAGTAATGTGTTAGATTAGTTGTTATTAAATAGTGTGGTCATATTGAATTTATGCGTTCTGACATCACTGCTGAACAATCATTGATATAACCGGCTTTAAAAGTCCTAAAAAATCTACTACTACTTCACCTGTTGAAGAAGTCCTACTAACTTCCTTCAACATCTTTCATTAATGACAAGCATTTTAGGAGGCTCCAATCAATGAACTGTCAAGCAGGATGTGAAGCCCAAAAGACTTTAAAGTTTGGCCCAAAATTATTCATTAAATTAAATTATTAAAAAAAAATGTATATTTTCCTAGGGTTTTATTGGCATTTATGCAAGTACAAAAAAATGAGTAAATCAGTCACTTAAAGTTTGTAATACTGACTTTTATTTTTTATTTGAGTTCCAGTAAAATGCTACAAAGTCAGAATTTATACAGCAAAAACCGATTACAATTAAAATAATGTGACAGGTGTTCTATAAAACACACGTATAAATACAATTGAGTTGTTCACACTCTTTCCAAACGTGTGGTGAACAGATTGTAACATGCAGACTTAGGTTTTCAGTCTAAGTGGGTTATTTAATCCTGAAAATGAAATGGAAAGTCAATCTCATCCTTGCCATTGCTTGTTCTTCCTCTGAAGTTTGCTGCATAAGACCATAATTTGCATTAACTGATGTATTAGTTCAATGATCCTGTCCATAATGGGCTCACACAGTTTGCTGATTTCATCCAAGTTGAAAGGAGGAATCTGGTCAACTATTTTCTTAACTGCTGTAACAACCTTCCAGTAGACCTGATATCAGACTTGATAGAATCGACAAACTCCTTTGTTTTCTCAATCACTGCCTTCAGGGTGTCATCTAATTTTTCCAGCATCATGCCAAGACTCTCGATATTTTTCACAAAGTCTATGATGTCATCAAAGATCTTTTTGATACTTACTTTGACCTCAATTATCTGCCTTCCAGTAATCACTTGACAATTCCACTTCAAGATTGCTAAATTTCTCAAGAAAATAGTCATAGTACACCTCCATGTTTGCATAGATGAACAGATTGGTTGCCTCCATCTTGCTAGCAATGCTGCTGGTTAGCTTCTTTAGGAGTTCGGGAAGAGTGGTCAGCTTATCATTCAGTGGTGTTCCTAAAGAAAATGGATATCTGGCTCATTTGATCATCATAACTGATTGCGATATTATAGGCTTCGATGACATGGTTAGTAACAGAATGCTGGAGCATCTCCATGCTGTTTGTGATTTGGTATTTGCCAGAAAATTCTTTAACCGAAGACATAATTGATGGGAGTTCTGTCTTCAATTGAGCAATCAGATCCTCAGATGCCTTCATGTACACAATGTTTGTGTTGGTCGTAGACGATCTGATCAGCAAGATGTCAAAATCAGTTTCAGAGGACATCTGCATAGAGAAAATGGATATTAAATCAGTTAGTTTTTTTAAAACTCAAAATGGTCGTTTTTTTGTAAAAAACTTACAGGAGAACTGCCATAGAACCTAGCACTCATTTGGGATGGGTCTCTCCAATCAAGTTGCAGGCCAAAGAAGCCAGACGATGGAGTAGAAACAGAGACATTAACACGGTCTTTGTGTGCCTCATAGTGCAGCCTCAGATCAGTGAACAGAGGATCAGTGATGTCAAGATTCAACTTAAGTTGGACAGCACTGTCAGAGAAAACAAGCATTTTAATAAAAAAGAATTATGAACAAATTATTAAAAAGCAGCATGAATATCTACAGAGAATATTTACCTTTCATCAGCTTGGTGTTTCCTCCTTAAACAAGACAAAAAACCAGTTTAATATTTATTACTTATATTGAATGTTACTATCAATCATCTAAAATGTGTCAAAATGTAAAATATTACCCCAAAGCTTGAACAATGAAATATTCGACATCCATGTTGAGATCAGAATTAGTCAGGACAAGATTGCTGGCCATTTTCAGGAGGTCATTCTCAAACGTTATAGTGGTGGAAACTTGGAGAAGGAATAGAAATATTCACTTTTGAGGTCAGCAGTATGTTAGTTATGGTATGGTAATGAATATGTTAGAACTATTTTAATCAACTCACCTTCTATCTCATATTCCAAAACCACATTAGGAGAAGTGGCAGTGGATCTAAATGTGGTCTTGAGGACAGGGGCACTACACTCCACTTCAGTGAACATGTTTGTGTTGTACACTGGGCTAGCAAACTTCACATTTGTAGTAATCTTCTGCTTGGATGCATTCAGTTCAACAACAGTCTTTTCAAAGTAAGCAAAGTCACCCAGGCTGTTTGTCTGTTTTATATCAATCTCAATATACGCTTTCAGTAATGATGGTTCAAAGTCAATAATTGCCTTTGCACTGTGTTTTCCCTCAGTTTTGAAACTTAATAAGTTTGCTCCATTGTTGCTTGAGAAGGCAAGCTCTACAAAAAGACGGCCCATTGAGGCTTCGGCAGCCAACTGGTGGTTTACATCTATGCCAAGGACTTTGGTGGTGCCGTGATTAAGCTTGGCATCAGTAATAAGCTTGCAAGTTGAGCGGACAGTGTTTCTATTTAGGTACACAACAACCTCATTGTCCAGAACACCTAAAACTAGATAGTTTTCCATTGCTGTGCTGTCCATGTTTGACTTAAAGGATGACTCCACTGAAAGGTACTCTTCTTCTCTTTCTACTTTCACAGTGTGCTCTGCCTCAACCTTTCCAATAGCGTTTACAATGGGAATGTTGAAATCACCCTTTAGCTTTAGAATGGACAGGGCACTGGGCTTGGAATATGGATTTGCAATCAGATTTTGGCTTGCTTCCAGATTGAGTATAGGTAGGGCAATAACTGATGATGTCGATACAGAGACAGTGTTCATGCTATAGGTACTGTCATGTGTGCCTTTAATGTAACGATTTTCCAGGGAGAGAGAATTGGCTATCTTAATTCCTCTCTTGATGCTCAGATTGGTGGTTCCTTTGAGTTTTGTATTCAGACCTTCAAACACAGATGTAGTGGTAGCTCCAAGCCGGAACACAAGATCATCTTCAGCAAAAAGCAAAGCCTCAGCATTAAGGTTTATAATCGTAGACTTAAAAGAATATTCTGAGTTCAGTTTACCCATCGAGGGTATCTGAATCAGACCCATCACATCAATAATTGGAGCAGTGGTACTTTTTGTGTAAAGGATCTTGGCATCCATATTAAAAGTCTGCTCAGTAGAAGACAGAATATTTTTGAGTCCAGTTTTCTCAAACAAGTTTAAATCATCGATAGGTGGAGAATGGAAGTTCACTAAGGGTAGATCAAGTTCAGGAATGCTAATTGGATATTCCAGGAAGGTCAGATCAGTCTGACCATTCACTTCAATTAAGACACCAGCATGACTTCTGGTATTGTCTGCAGTGAAGTTGGAGAACATTTTGTACTGATTGAGGCGAGCCAGGAAGGCTGCATTCACCTGTTGAAAGTCCGGTCTTATGTTGACCAAATAATCATTCTGCAGGTCTATCTTGGCATTCAGAGATTTGAAAATGTTGACCTTGGCATTTGCTTTGTTTTGTATTTCAAAGAAAACTTCAACAGGGCGGACTTTGAAATTGGCTGTGTTAGAGACCACTCCACTATCTGCACCATACAGTTCAGTGTCATGTTTTGCTTTAATCTCAATCTTCATATCATAAAGACTGGCAAGTCCTGATGCCTCAAGGACACTACTCTTGATGAATGGTGCCTCTCCCTCGTTCTGAACATTAAACTTAAAGTAGCTAAAAGTGTCAGATTCAACTGTAATGAACTGTTTCATTTTTAGGATTTCAGACTCTGTGTCACCGGTGAAGGATAAGCGGACAGTCTTGGGATTGAGAGAAAGCTCAAACTTGCTCTTGTGATTGCAATCATGACTGTTAATTTTCCCTTTCCCTGTACTATCTACCTCAAAATTTAATGTTAAGCCATTTTGCTGCACAACTGACTTCTGGGTTGCAATAATGTCACTTGAAATATCAGCAAATGGTATATTTACAACATGATTGTAAGTTGTATCAACAGTAGAGGTCATTCCCCCTGCCACTGCAATAAAGGCTGTGTTCATCAAGTTGGCCGAGTAGGGTGCAGTATCAATCTTAACTGTGGTTTTTGCTTGTGCTTGGGCTAGTGCTTGAGCTGAAAGACCATACAGAGTCACAGATGCCTGATGGTCAACACCTAGATAAGTGTGTTTGAATGTTAAAGTTTCTGCAAGGACAACACGTTTCATCTTTGGGATTGCGATACGAGTGTTGCTGTCAAGCTTATAATTAAGATTTTCTAAAGTGGGAGATGTGCCCTGAGAACTAAAGGATCCAGTGAATAAAGGTGACATGCTGTTCACAGTGGAGTTCTGGAACTCGGCAGATGTCTTTATAGTGTACATGGGAGATTGGAATCTAATCTCACCGTAAAGTTTACCAAAGCATGGAAGCATAATCTCATTTGGAATTGTTGGCAGCTTTATTTCTGGAATTTCCAGAGCTTTGACAAACTTTTCTGTATCTACTTGCGGAAAGCTGGGAAATGTGATTTCTAAAAGAGGGATTTCTGGCAAGGTGATCTCAGGAAGCCTTGGGAGGTAATTCAAAGTCAGATCTCCAAAGAAAGCATCTGGAGCTGGCATTTTGATTTCAATGTTTACAATGAAATCAATTAATTCTATGATTTTCTGATTGATGTCATCAAATGAAACAGTGAAAGCTTTCACAGTGTACATGCCCAAGATGGTAAACTCAGGCATGTTAATTTCTTCTGGAATCTTAAACCTATAATTGAACTGTAGCTTTGTGGAAGGCACAACAAGATCTGTGAGAGGGAAGGTGAAGGATGGCACATTGATTTCAGCTTGTTTCACTTCATTCAAAAGACTTTTAATGATCTGCAGAACCTCATGAACAATTTTCTTATCAGGCAACACTTTTTCTATTTGTCTAATAAAATCAGCGATGTTGTTTAAAATAATATCTTTTCCGATTCCAAATAAGAAATTGACCCCATTCAAAAACTCGTTAAGTATTTCTCTGATGTCAGGATTTCTGATTTCCTCTTTTATATGTTCAACAAATGTCTTAATGACATGTTCATAGATGTCTGTTGCAGAATTAACTAATTTTGCAACTTTAATTTCTCTCAGGTGCTCTAAGAAGTCTCGAATAGATGATAGTACTACATTGACAAATTCACGTGCCGCCTCAAGTTTCTCAGAAATTTTGAGAGTCCTGATTATCTCATTTGAGTAATTTCTATACTCTTCAATAATTTGATTAGTGTTGTCCACAATGTCATTGTACTTAATGGACTTTAACTTTTGGAGCATGGTTTCAATATACATATTGAACTGTTCAATTATATCCTTAACCTGAGTTGTTTTTAAGTAGTCAATAGTGGCTTGAAAGATTTCTATAAATCTGTTGGAGATATCTGAATCCTTCACAATTTTTATAGCAGCCTGCATGGTTTCCTGAATTCTTAGTTGTTTAATAAGGTCTTCTGCTTTTTCCAAGACAGCCTGAGCCTTCTGGTCAACTTGAAGATATACAACTAACTCTTTCATCTTAGTAAAGCTTACATTACTTTTGCCAGCAAGGTCAAAGTAGTGAATCGTAGACTTAATGTCTTTCATTGTTTTATTCAGTATATCTACTGGAATAAGATGAACAAAGAAATCAATTGCCTCTTTCATGTGTTTAGATGACATCATTAGGTGTGAGAAGTCTAAATGGTCAAGTCCATCTTTAACTTTAGTCACGATGGCCTGTACTATAGCTTTGATCTGAAATTGGGCTTCGATATCAGACAGGAATTCAATACTGCTGCCTTTAAGTTTTTCTAGGTCAATTTGTTGGATCAGTTCACTTATAGTTTCAATCACATTAACAACTTTAGCTTTGAGCTCATTCAAGTCTTCCAGAACATTTTCTATCTCCTGACTGAAGTTTTGATAGAGGAAGTCAGCAAAGATTTGGATGTAAGATGAGAGATTGACGAAAAATGTCTCAATGGCTTTCCTGAGACTTTTCAAAGCTGCATCCACATTCTCTCTGGTGATAACAAAATTTTGACTAAAAACATCGAAAAACTGTTTCAATTGATTCACTGTGTCTTCTAAGTTAATTTGAGCAATAAGTTCACTTATTTCCTGGGGAAGAGTCTCAAGTCTTGCCCTCACCTCACTTTTGCTGAGAAAATTTTGCAGAGATTCTGCTACAACCACAATTAATTCCTTGATGCTCTCCATGAAGACAGGCAGACTTTCAATCAGGGGGACATGAATAATATGACTTTGTGTGCTCTTGTCATATTTGAGGAAGCCAGAGATGGTAAAATCTTGGTTCTCTGTGGAGGCTGTATTAATGATGTTTGTAAGGATTGTGCCTCTAACCTCAATTCCAACCCTCTCCTGAGTATTATAAATCTCTATGCCTTGACTAAATTCATGCTGATTCATTTTAGATTTAACTTTAAAACTTGTTTTTTGCTCCTGGGGTGTTAGAACAGTATCTATGTTGTTATCATATGTGGTCTCAAAGGAAAGGCGGTTATCTAGCTTCTGGGTCATTGATGCTCTACATTCATGGGAGCTGATAAAAGCAAGGGGTTGTGCTCTCAGAGAGGACTTGCTATAAAGTTGGGCACTGTGCTGTCTATAGAAGGTAATATCTCCATCTCCATTGAACATGGCATCAAGGTTGAAATCAAAAGGAACAAAATTGCAGCGCATGGTGTGGTCAAAGCGAATAGGCTGTGAGTTAAAGCGGACATCATTACTAAACCGTGCAGCAAGGCCAACAATTTCAAGCTCAGTATTGTGGCTCATGTGAGTGCCAAATACCTTTCCAGTGGTGCTGTATTTTGCATTTGCACTTAGATCTGCATAATTAATCTGGTATGTGTGCTTTATTTCGTCTACTCCATATAGGGCTGTCAGTTTTCCAGTCAAGTCAATCTTGTAAAGTTCTGCCAGTAACTGTGCATCATTATCAAAACTGGCATCCAAAAGTTTCAGGTGGTTGTCAATTTTTGCAGAGGCAGTGTGAGGCTTCAGGCCAAAGATGATATTGTGATTATAAGAGGCATGTTCACTTGCACCAGCTTCCACCTTTGAGTTGAAGTCCAGACTAGAAAGAGTGATTGTCAGAATGTTAGAATTATCCACTTTGATATCATGAATTGCAGCCTTGTTGGTAATGGATAGAGTTGCTCTTGAAGCATCTATTCCAGCATTGAAGGTGTTTTCTAAAGAGAGTGGGCTTTGGAGAGTAGTTGTTCCACTTGTGGTTAGACCATCTTTGTTCATTTTCAGTCTGGCCTCATGTGTAACTTCATTCTCTAAAAGCTTTATGTTGGCATTGCAGCTTACTGTCAGACCATTGTCATCGAAGGTGGACATAAGTATGGAGTAAACACGATTATCAGAGTAGTCTCCATTCGTCTCTATTCTTATAGTGGCTCTACCAGCACCAACAGAGGCTTCAGCCTGGTTGTTAATCTTGAGACCAAGAGCATGAGCGCTTGCGTCACATTTCATTGCCAGCTGACTCTCTTTGAAAGAAATTTCTGCAACATGTGTGAAGATGTCCTCCAAGGCTTTGGTGTTTGATTTAACCAAAAATTCACCATTGCTAAGGGTCCCTAAAATTTGGTTCTCGGCTTTAAAAATGGTTGAATCAAGTTGGATTTTAGAATCAATCTTCGCCTCTGACCTGAATGGGAAGGCAGAAATTGTCTGGGCTGAAGTGGTTGTGCCATAAATTGGTCCAGCCTTGAACAATCCCTCGAAGTTGTTGTCGACATGAATTTCTTGAGTGTTGATTTCAGTCATGCTAGTGTGCTGTAGTTTTGCATTAATACCAAATTGACTTGTGGCTTCGATTTTGGTGCTTGATTTCAAAGTGAATTTGTCTGAGATAAGTCCATCTTCTTCAGTAATGAAACGAGCTTCGAATAATTTGTGGGTAAAAGAGCTTCTCAAATGAGCCTTGATGGATTCTGTTATGGACACCATCCCTGAACCTAAACATAAAAGAAAAGAGAAAAACATGTTAAGAATAGCAAGATGACCTACTAATTATGATGCCCTAATAATTATGTAAGACAAACCTTATAACCTTAAGTGTGCATATATAAAAAAAACTTACATTTTACTTCTACAAATATCTCAAGTCGTGACAATTTAAAAACTTTAAAAATAGTTTTTGGGGAAACTTCCATTAGTCATTCTAAAAGGAGGCTGTTTTGTTATTGGCAGCTTAAATGCTGACATATTGGTGACACCTAGGGGAAAAAATTATCTTATGCAAAGTGGCCAAATGATTTCATAATTGTAGTAGTAGTTGTAGTAAAAAACTAACTAGAATATTTTGACAAAAGAGACCAAAGTATCTCTTCACTGAATGAAAGATGATGGAAATGATTAACAAGTTTAACAATCATAAGATACCTTCAACTGCTACAGAGAGGATGTCAATCGGGGAAGTTCCTTTTGCATCAAACCTTGCAGAATAGCTAGGTGGTTCTACAACGTCTTTTCCAGCTGCAAGTGTTGCCTCCACATCATAGAGATTGCTGTTTATCAAAGTTGAAAGTTCAACTTTGCTAAAGAGAGGAACAGACATAGTGAAGCTCTCTGGAACAGCAATGTCGGGCATCGGGATTTTTCTGGCGGGAATTTCCAATCCAAACTGGGGTATAGACAGCCTAGGAATGGTTAGAACTGGTGGGAAATTTAGGTCTGCTGGTGTCTTTCCTCCTAGAGGCAGCGGCATTACAAATGTGAAGTGATCATCGTTGAAGTAGAAGATAGCCTTTGCTTCACTGTTAAAAAAAAGCAAGTCCCATATATAAATGTTTTGGATTATGTAAACATGTACTATTAAAATTAGCTTTGATTTACTAATCTTACGTATTCAGGAAGAGTTTCTCTGGCAAGGAAATATCTGGTATGTCGGGCAATCTGAAGTTTTGCATGTAAGGGAGCATTTCAGCACCATACTTTTCCATGTAGTTGTTTGCCGCCTAAAGAAATCACAAGCATGTTTTTATTGTTGTTGTTTTTGCTTTGTTCACATCTCTGACAAATAAATTCTGATGAAGGACATATACCTCCACAAACTTTCTGAAGATATGACGAACTTTCATGTCGGTCTGTGCCACTTGCATGTCAAGAATCTCATTGCCATACTGCTGAATGATGTCACCGTTAGGCAAGGAGGTGGTTTTTGTTTCCACATCAGACTTGAACTCCAGCTCAATCTTGCTTCCATCTGAAAACGTAATTAAATACCTGCATTATGTCCTATTAATAATTCAGTTTTATAAAGAGTTTGGAAAAGGGAGGTACGTTCAAAGAGATTTTGGTAACTAGTTCAGTTAATCAATTGTTTGGCGCATTCTGCCACAAACTAGTTGCTGTCAATTTATTTCCAATTAGACTACCAAAGTAGAATTATTTGCAGTCAAACTTCTTACACATGAGAAAAAAAGATGACAGTAAAATGGGATTACCGTATTTCATTTTAATTTTCTGCTCGGAGGAGACATCCATGACCTTAATTTCATTCTCAAGCTCCAGTTCCAGTAGATCATCATGTTTCAGACTAGCAGTGACAGTGGATTCAGTGCTGATAGAGGGCACCAGGAGCTGGACTTGCAGCATGCCTTCCTTTGTTTCCTTCAAACTGAAAAATTTTATCAGCCAGTCAATCTAGGGCCCAGTTATTATTTTATGTATTCATATTGCATTTCTTACTTAGCACGTGCAATCAAGGAAACCTGAGGCACGTTCTTGTTGATGAAATCAAGAAAGATGGAATGAGTTCCTTTGACTTGAGTATTTCCATCAACGACACCAAGCCTGATTCCGGCCTCCACATCAAAGTCAGGGATCTGAACGTCTGCTGTGATGACATTCTTTTCTCTATTGTATTTCATCTCAAGTTGAGCTTCAGTTGGTGCTGCTCCTGTTGTTGATCATGCAATGGTGGCTTAATCCTTCTTGATTTATCCAATTAAAGCAACATTTATACTGATCCCTACCTTCAGCTCTCAAGACAAACTTCAAAACATCAACCTTCTGCAGGCCCTCGTCTCCCTCCTTGAGGAGCTTGTATGTAACAGTGGCTGTGTACTCTGTAACTTCTCCTGTGGGATGGAGCTCCACAACAAATCTGTGTTGTTCAGTTGACAGAACCTGTTAGCTAATCACATGATATTTTTGACATTAGTGGTAGTAAGGAATTTCAAACTTACTTGCTGTCTCCGGTCAGGGGGAAGTAGGGTGCAGTCTCATGAGTGAATGCATCAGCGTACTGCAGAGCAGAGCAGTATTTCACGCCAATGAAGGCAGGTGTGCACTTATTTAATTCAACTTTGTCTTTCACCACTGGAGGTAACATTTTCATGTCCGATCCAATTACTGCCACAAAGGAGTTTCTAAATTGCAAAAGTAGCAAGAATTTAAGTATAGCTAAAAGCTATACTTAAAAATAAAAAATGTTTGGACAGTTTTTTGTATAGCTTACGTTATGTGGATTAGCTTGGTGGGGTTTGTTGGGGCTGGAATAGTCAGCTTAACGTGGTCACGTCCCACTGAGACCTTGGCTCTGATCCCATTCTCGTGGAAGATGTTAGTGTGCATCTCTAGTCCAGAATTGACATATTCAGGGATGTGGGATCCAACCTGAGTGACAAACTCAATGCCACCAAATGGCATGAAAGTCGCTGTGCTCTGTAGATAAACACAGTAGAAAGATTGATACAACAAGACTTGAGTTGATGCTGTGAAAAGTTATAAGCATCCTGTTACCATAGCCATAGATAATCACCATGTCACGAGCAATCTGAAGTCCGCCTTTGAAGCCTGGGGTGAAAGTACCAGACAGTGCAATCCTTAGAGGTACTCCAGTAACAGTTGGAAGGAAGAATTCATTGTCCATGAAGATGTAGTGGGCAAAGATTGTGTTGTCAGGGCTAGTCATCAGGGATCTTAGTATCTGTGCCAAAAAAATTCCACAAAGGACATTTAGCAAATAAATTATGGATTTTTAACAAAAACTAACTTTCAACAAAAACTGTTAGATTCTGCTTTTTTGAACTCACTTCATGTGGAAACATCTTGAGCATCTTGTCAATCAGCATGCCAGCAGAGTAGGTCATGTCCTCGATGTCATTAGTCCTGAGATATCCTAGCTCATTTCCCAAGAGTTTCAGATAAACCATTGCTTCCGGAGACTGTGCAGTCTTCAGTTCATTGACCAGCTTCCCAAGGTTTTGTCTGACCTCACTCACCAGGTTGCTGGAGGTCTACATGAAAATATGTAAAATTTCTTAAAACTGCCTGCTCTACAACCACCCCACCTCCCCAAAAAGCATGATATGTGAGTATTATATGTGAGTATTGAATGTTGCTTGAAGTACCTCCCTCTTCATCCTGTTCCTCTTCAATGCAGGTATGGCATTCTCCAGGATCTCATTGACTGCTTGTGGCATGTTTTCAGAGACAAAGTACATTGTCTTCAAGGCAGTATCGGGGAAAAAACCATTCTCTCCAAACAGGGCCTCAATTGTTGGTTCAAATCCTTCACCTGTCACACCAATCTGCAAAGATTGGGATTTTTTTATAACAAAGAAACTGTCTTAGCTTAGCAAAACTCCTTAGGGCACAAAAGATGTTGAATAGTTTAAAGTGTTTACCTCCATCATGTCAATCTCAAAGCCAAAAGCCCTCAGAGTCATTTCAAGCATAACTTCCTTGGGCAAGTAGCTGACACCCTCAAAAATCATGTTGCCCTGCACTGATCCAATCTTATAGTTGCGTGAAAACTTGATTGGGTCCATTGTGGGTCCGATTTCATTACCTTGCAGGGCATTCTGAATCTTCTGCCTCAGGCTGTAGAAAGAAAACATACGCTAGTAAAAGAATAGCAATAAGTGTGCTGGCATTTTATTCTGTGGCATTGCTCGATCTTACTCTTCGGTTTCTGGTTCAGTCGAGGACATAATGTTGGTGATGTGGGAGATTACAAAGCTCCTGAATTGTTGGTTAGCCTCATTGGATAAAGCGTTGATCAGCTGTGTGAGCTCACTCGGCTGTGGGTCCTTCATAACTATAAGATATGCAGCAATGCGTTCTTGGACAGGGTTGCTGTTGTCCAAAAGCACCTGCATAAACACGTCTCTTGTCTGCAATCGACAGACATCAGTGAAAAAATAAGATTAGTAAAGAAATACTTACAAACAAAATAAAAATACTGCCTAGAGTTGTTTTGCTTACCTCATCTGGAACTGGAATCTGCCTGTATACTTGAATAGCAGCCTGCTGCACTATTTGGGAGGCTGCAGGCTCCTTCACACACTGGATCACAGCAGTCCGTAGTGCAGGACTAATAGGAATTACAGCTGGAGCCATATTTCCAATCACCTGAAAACAAATTCAAGCCACTTTTCAGTCGGGATTACCTCACTTTGGAGATTCTTAAAAACACATTCAGATGAAGAAGCGTGGAAGTTTGACAGCTCAGACTTTTATGCCCAAAATTTATGCGATGCAGATTTAAACTTAGGAAATTAGTACCTCAGCATTTTTCTCAATAAATATATTTCGAATTACTTTTACTGATGTAAATTCATACTGATGTATGTCAGTAATTACAGAAGTAATCCACACATAAAAAATCTGCACCAATACCGATATGAATGCATGTGTATGTACAATGACACATGGAGGAAGTATTGAGTGCATGGAGAGAAGATGCAAAAAGCCAAAATCACCTAAAATCTGTCAGCATTTGGAAAGTAATCCTGCTACCAGTCAGTGCCAATTAACGGTTTTGTCCTAATAATATAACTGATGGTTTATAAAAAGTTTTCTAATTACCAAGGTATTGCATAACATGCATCTTTGTAGCATTATTGTTGCAAATAGGATGGTTTGTGTAGACATCAAATGAACTGATTTTATATAAAAATATTAGTTATTTTGACAACCCAATTACCAAAAGGAGAATTTTGGAGGCAGGAGCATCGTTTGTTCCTGTATTGCAAAAATCCTACAGCTAAGGGGCGACTGTGGGAAGAGTAGTTGTCTTGTGATTGGAAGGTTGTAGGTTCAATTCCAGCTTCCTCCTGCCCCATGTCAATGTGCCCTTGGGCAAGGCACTTAACCCCAAATTGCCTACCGATCTGCGTATCGGTGTATGAATGTGTGAGCGTTTGTGAGAGCGAATGGGTGAATGACTCTAGTGTAAAGCGCTTTGAGTGGTCAAAAATGATCGGATAAAGCGCTATATAAGTTCAGTCCATTTAAAGGAGCAACAATGGCAAAAAAAAATTTTGCTTAACATTCCTAATATAAATGTAAAGACAAAACTGAGATAGATTTTTCAACAAAATAAAGTTCCCAAACATGTAACACCAAAACTTAACAGAGGCAACTCTTAAGATGATGCAGTCAGTAAGTCAACCAGTGTGCAACTGGAAACATATCAAAGGAACTGCAGATCTGATGAGTTTTCCCATTATGGAAACATCTTGAACTTGTCACAGAAACAATTTTCTTCTATTGAACACATTTAGATTAATATGCTTAATCCTTATTCCCCATGTTTTCCACTTTGCACAAAAATGACTGGACTGTGAATTTGTTAGTTTCTATATCTGGATTACATATATCATTACTAAATCCAGTATAAATTTCACATCAATAGACTCATTAGAAATATGTTTACCAATAAAATGTGGATGTTTTCAATACTTATATCCCCTGCCACATGTTACTTTCATTACATATTCAGTACATTCTGGACTTTTAGCAGCTTTGATACTTGCCCTGAGTGTCATGAATGTGTGGTCCTTCGCCCCAGTACAAACGCCCAACTGGGAAGCCATGAACTCAGCAACAGAGTGGATCTCTGGAATAGTTTTTTTCTCAACTTTGTAAAATCTGTAGAAAAGACGCAATGATAAATGCAAAAGAGTAAAATAATACACATGGTAAAATAGTAGTATTTCTGACTAATTTTACACAAAACAAAGAAATGGTCACCTACCGTTTGACAACATTGCTCAGAGCATACATGATGGGCTTACTAGGTTTGTATTTGGCCATATCGAGCAAATCATGGATCAGGAGAGCAGAAGGATTGGACATGAGTCCCAACGCAAAAACAGCTGCATCAACCTCGAGGTCTGAGGTGTCGAACGTCCTGAGGATACGCATGATTGCACTGCTGCACTCGGGGGTTCCACACTGGGCCAGAATCTGATAGGTCAGGAAGCGGGACAAGGCGACAGCCTCGGGAAGGGCAGCGTTCAGGGTTTCAATCTTCATTCCACGGACCGTGGAGATGAGTGTGTGGAAGAGGTGTGCCCTCCTCTCTCCTTCGGTCTCAGGCAAATTGACCAGTTGTCTCATGAGATTCACAGCCGCGTCTTTATCCTGGATGCTGCTCTTGTCCTCGACAATCTCCATGTTAAGATCCTTGACATTGTTTTCTTAATATAAAACAATTAGACGTGTGTATTAATTCTTATTATCTGCAAACCACAATGTAGTTTCCATAAAGACTATTTGAAATGTTTAATAACATCCTCAAAACTTTCCCCAGTAAGTATTATTCAAAATAACACATGAAATGAAAATAAATTTTCTTCTTGCAGATTTCCACTCTTTTTGTTGTCTTTCACACTTAAGAATTTTCATATCATCAGAATAATATCAACAAGGCCAAATATAGATGGAGAGAATACAAAATGATGCTTTCATGTCCAAATCCACTGGGCTCAATATTTCAAAGTAAAATGTCCACACACTTCCACCCCAAAACCTTCCTTTTGTTTGTCTTTTTTTTTTTTTTTTTTTTACTTTTACTTAGCAATCATTCCACTCACATTGTTCTATTTTCAGTCTCTTTCTTGTTGAATAAATCTAATATATTTTATACATTGCTGTTCAGGCTTTTTTGTTGACATGCTGAATGAATCCTCAAAACACTTTTGGAGTAATTTTAATGGGCAAGCCACCACTGGGAAAGTCACTGTTACAATATTATTTCCATTTGTGGATAATGAAGCTCACTGCAGTTCTCTGGAGTCCTAAAGGATCTGGAACCTTTTCCAGACTGATCGATGTTAATGACTTGTTTCCTTTATATCAAAATATGAGATTTTGTCTTCTGAGAATTTTTGACCTTCATGTTGTAAGACTGACTTTCTTGATTCTACAAGTCCAGTAGTTGTGTAGACCAAGTAAGACTGAACTCAGCCGTTCGAAGAATGTGTTTTATCATACTTCATTCGTCATGGAAAACCTCCATTTTGTATTTACTCACGCTAACGTCTTTTTTAAACAAATCTGCATGGAGGCAAATACATTTTCACAACCTTAAGCAACGTTTTCTGCCAACTGCATGACTTTCATAAAAAGCACCACGGTTTACTTGAATTGAACAACATATTTTTTTAAGTCACATTTTGGTTGGAAGAAGTGCTTTTTCAAAAGCATATCCCTAAAATAGCTTTAAAAAATATTTTTTAAAATTGTGTGTAGAGTCTCTCTTGTTTGGATGTTGTATTTGTTTTTTGTGAAATTGAAACAAACCGCTAACAAATAGCTGCCAGTCACGTCATGCCACCATTTCATGAATTCAATGGTCAATTCATTCTAGCGTACCCCCACTTCCTACCCAGACCATGTGTTTATCCTTTGTGTATTTATTTATGTTGGTAGTTTATGCATAAATAATCACAAATATGCTAACGTGTTGAACGTAACTTCATTTCTGTAGATTTTTGAAACCATTTTTACTGTTCAGCTATATGATTTCTATTTACTATTTATAAATGATAATAATTAATTAACCACGGTCACTAAATTACAACATTCTGTCTTATTGCCTGACTTTTTAATGATTTCTGAAAATTGGCCTTTAACAAAGGACTTACCACGTTCAAATACTCTGTCATTGTGAGAAGAAACCTGGACCAAAGTCAACTCCTGCTTTCCAACATTGGTAAATCCATATTTTCCCCTGTGGAAAAAACAAACAAACATGTAAACATGAGTGAACAGAAATCTAAGCATGAATCTTTAAATGATTACTCTCTTGAAGGATTTGATTCACTTGTGGGAGAACGGTATGATGAGGTGTTCTTCAGTGCAGGAACCGGAGGTCATGTGTTTTTTCTCATTATCAAATTTGTAGTTACATGTTTGGGAGCTTCTGACCAGCTGAGCCAACGGATAGTGCTACGAATTAGGACAGCATGAAGTTAGTAACGTAGACCATTTAAAAAGACACAGGTGAAATGTTTGTGTCGTCACATAACATCAAAGTTTTATAAATTGCATTGTTAAATCTCATATTTAAACACAGATTCAACACAGAAAACATGGATACAATTAAATCTGCCAAGAATAAAATGTTTTTCTTTTTCACAGATTATTTGTGCAAAAGCATTTCCTGTGATCTCCTCGCAGCATGACTTTAGGGAGTCTTACCATGCCAGTAAGAAGTGCCAGAGGGCTGCTGTGATCTCTTATGGGCACAAACTTGTCACATGTGGACAGGTCCCTGCTCAGGCTGATGTCAGTGTCAATGTCCTCTCTGGCATTGCTCGTGTAGGAAGTAACGCACTTGCCATGGATGGTGGGCTAAAATAGAGATGGAGAATTAGAGAAGATAAATGCATGATGGAAATTGGAAACATACATTTAAAGAGCTCCCCATGCTTAATGGCAGCTTTGGTAAAGCCTTGTAAAAAGCCTTTAAAATAAGTAAAAACTTTAATAAATAGTTATATTAACAAGATCACAGTTACAGCGATGTCTGGTTCTGTAAAGTTATGAATCCGAAGGAAATAATAAAAAATCTCTGAAAGGAAGTTGATGCAGGACAGTCAGCAATGTTGGCACAGAGGATTTCCTGAAAAAAAAATAGCATTTTTATATATTTATTTTTTGCGTGCTTTATTTTTTATTTTAAGGCTTTTTGCACACCTTTTCCAGGGTTGCCATTAAGTTTAGCCTTTAAGCATTTTTCTTAATAAATCCCACTACCATGCTGATGTTCTTCCCTTCCTCCAGCAGAGGCACAGCCAGGGCGGAGACGATGCCTCTCTTGAAGTTCAGAATAGTTGTTGTTTCGCCATCCGCGGGGAAGAGCTTCACGTCATACTCACCCTCAACAACAAACTTCAGAGGATGCCTTTAAGAAAATGTGTAACATTTGTTATTTATACATCAATTCTTTTTCAGAAGTTTTTTTATTTCTTCCTTTTAACACCCTTACTTCAGATGGATTATCTTACCGTTCCATTTCGGCGGCAAAGCCGTCAGAGCTGGCGGCAGGAAGGAACACGGGGTTGCCATTTGCATCTGCGTCCACCACCTCGCTCAGACTGCAGCCTCTGGTGTGCAAGATGAAACTGCACATCTGTGGAACTTCAATCTCAACCTGTGTAACAAATCAGAAGCTTTTCATTCTGTCTTATACAAAATGAACAGGAAAAAAAAAGATAAATCTGATGCTACCTTGCAGGAGGCCTTGGGTCCATTCTTGAGCTCAGAGGCCCCGCTGATGGCATTCAAAGATTCAGCTTCATATTGGTATTCATATTTGTGCAGGGGCTTGTACCTTTGGGCCACTAGAGCAGATCAAATAGAGATTTGAAGCATCTTGATTCTGTATCATGAATGTTTGAACATTCTAAAGGAACAAAATGCCAGAAGCAACTTACGCAGACAGGTTGAAAATATTTCGTCTTGGGCAACTGTTAATGGAAAATCAGATTGGTTAGCGTTTTTTGGTAATATTTCGCGAAGGGTAACAAAATAATGATGTATACTTGACTTGTACTAGTGCAGTTATAAATTATTATGCTTAAGTCTTTCTTAATTTACTGGTTGTTTGTGTCCAAAAGGTCAGCAAATACAGAAAGACGTCATCACAGCTCCGCTGGTCCAAAGTGACACATTCAATTGTTGAACAGTTTAAATCTCAAATTGATTTGATATTTTTATGTCCTTAAACAGAATTTTTTTCTTTTTTGGAAATAACTAGGCTTTATCATAAATACTGTAAATCATTTACAATAACTAATACCCGGTTTTACTATATATCAAAATCTGTCATCAAATATCAAGTTATTTTCATCCTATATCAAGTTATTTTCATCCTATATCAAGTTATTTTCATCCTAGGCTTGGATACACATTTTTCAGGGAGTTTTAAATCACACCTGACAAGAACAAGAATAGGATTTTTTTTTTTCCTTTTCTTTAGTTGTTTCTTCAAAGAGGAAGCATGAAAATCTGTTTACCAGAGATTATGGAGAGGATATATACAACTCATTTACATTTTTATTAAGTTTATGAAAAACATGGAATTTGACAGTTAGCAAAAAATATTGAAAGAAGCATCAAATCTGATAGGAATCAATGTGTATTTATTGTTAAAGTCTAAATCGCTATTGAAACATAGTAAGCAATATGAGAAACATTTTAAACTGTAAGCTAAAGTGTTATCTCTTCTTAGAGTGAGAAAAACTCAGGTTCCCAATTCTCAAAAAGGAATATTATTTTGATGACATGTTTTTTGTCAGTTTTAAGGTCTGAGGGTCATTGTGAGGAAAGTATGAGAGATGAAAAAGAAAAAAGTCAAGGATTCATATATTGTAACCTTTTCCAGGCAATTAGTGAATTAGTTCATTTAACCATTGACCAATACAAAAAGAAAAACATTGATATGAGAGATTAGGACAATATTTGGCAAAAGGTGCTGTATTTTGGCTGAAGTGAAGGTTTATTTATTAAGATTAAATAACAAAACCGAGTTGGTCAGCAAGTGAGTAGAGGAGCAGAGACTTTTGGGAGATGAAAAATCTAAGTTCAAGGATTAGTTTGTGCAACACAAGCAGCAGAGGTATCTATGTTCAACTTCCTAAAAAATGAAAACAGTGAACAAAATTGTAGTATTTAAAAAAAAAAAAAAATGTAAAATGGTTTAAAAATCACCATTTGTAAAATGGTAAAAAGAAACTATTTGTTATTTTTATTTCTTTTACATAAAAAAACATCACTTTAGATCAAAATAATATTACAGAAAATGTACTATTGGTAAAAGTATATTGTTAATAAGAGACCGCTGCAGATAAAGAAATATTCATATTTAGTATGAAATGCAATCACACTGATTGTTTTTGGTCAGTTGCCTATTCTAGAAAATAAATAGGCATCATGCTTTCAAAATTATTTATATTCTGAAAGTATTATTATTAGTATATTTAAATTATATATTTAAATTACATTTAGAAAGACTTAGAAATCAAAGATTTGACTTTGAACTTGACTTTAGACTTGACTGAAAGACTTGCGATCTGCAAAATAATGTTTTTTTGTCATTTTTAAATTGCACACTGTTATGAACTTAAGTTTATAGTAACACTGGGCTACATTTAAAAACTCATTAGTTGCAATTCAAGTTAAAGTACCGTTTACCGTTTAAATATGAGCACATTTAAACATAGACCTGTGATGTTATATGTGTTGAAAGGTACTCACGAGCCAAGGCTGATATACTGAGGAGCAGCAAAAGGCAGAGCTTAGAGACCCCCATGGCGGGCTCTTTGTAGCTCTCTCCTCCCGGGATGGCGAGTACTCAATCGAGACTGATGTCTGCGTCTCAGCTCGGCTGTTTTATACCGACACCTGGACTCCGTCAGAGGGCCGCAAAGCACAGACAGTGCTTTGAACGCTCAAAGTCCAGTGCACACTCCTGTGTGGAGGGACAAAGGCAAAAGGTTTGACAATGCAGATCGAAGCATGCTTACAAAAACTGATAAATGGTACTTGTACTTTTAGACATCACTTTTTGGTAAACAGTATTTGAGTTAAATGAGAGATATATTTTTCTTTGTAAGGACATTAAAAGTCCTTACAAATGCTCTAATTTTATTTGTTGCTTCTATCTTTCAACAAGAATCTGATGTGTTGTCAGCAATTAAACACATTTGTTATCGCCTTTGAAATTATGCTTGGTGTTCACTATTTGTCTAATGTGCATGCACAAAAAGATAAATATGCTTCTTGTTAATAAAAGTCATTTAACTATTGTATTCTTTAGATTAAAAGAATTTCATTTGATTTAGTGAAATATTCTAGTGCAAAACCGCAAAGATTAGATGTCTTTCTTGCTGCAGAAATCAAAGTTCAATCTTACCAGCTTGATGCTGCAGTCTGAATTAGGTCAGATATTAGTGATCACTGAGTGATCAAAGCATGATTTAGACACAAAGTTCCTGCAGTCCTTATTGGGAAAAGATAATCTTATCAAAAACTTTATAACTTGATGCCTTTGTTCTGAAGAATAACTATTACTCTAGATTTATTTTTTTAATTATGTTACATTCAGTTGGTCATTTCATGTTCATTTTTTTTTTATTGATTTACGTATCAGTGTTGCTGTTAGTATATTAAACACTAACATTTGTGACCCATACATTTTGTTAAAGGATATTTGAGAACTAATCACACATGACTTTCAAATGTAATTATTGCTTATCAAGACAAAAAAGAAGTTATTTTACATGTTGTACTTACTGTGTTTGTCTCTGGTACACGAGTCAGCTGCTCGTTGTTCCTTTTCCACTGCACACAGTGAAGGCAGGGAAAACATTTACCAAACTTTTTTGGGGGTTAGAAAATGAACTTTGAGACTTTGATCAACAAATACCCTGAAGTCCGTGCACGCATTGATTTGCTGTTAGAATTTGGGACGAAAGTTTTATTTGTGTCAGCTTTTTTTTTTACAAAGCTATTAAGTTGTTGCTCTCATTGCATCTTATAATACGCATTTGAAATGGCCACACAATGTTTGAGAGGTCACAGAGTCCTTTACTTCTTTTAGTTCTTTTGGTAATTTTTTTTCTGTTTCTGAAACTGAATGTTATGCAATAATGAATTGCATTTTGATCTTTAAATGTCTGTACAAAAGAGAGATGCAGTGACTGCAGTCACAATCTTCACTAAATACAAAATTTTTAGCCTTTAGCAGACATGGAAAATGTTCAGTATTTGTAAAGAAAGAGGATATGTTCCAATGATAAAATTATTTCTTAGCAGCAAACTGACAAACTGTCAGAGGGGAAAAACAAGGACAAAGACTTTTAAATCTGGGATTTTACTCTATCAGAAATAAGGTAGAAATAGTGTGTAATAGAGAAAGAACCTCATGACTCAATGACTTATTAAATCCCATTTTATCAGCAATAACCGAAAATTGTGATTTTTTTCTTTTACTGTCTGACTAACTCTGACATTATTGTGGAGAAACCTCTATTTTATAACTTTTCATCTGCTCTTTGAATTTCCAAACAGATGTGGTCACATCTGCTATTCCACCAGCAAAAGGCTTGCTGTTCATTCAGATGCAGCGTTGTAAATCCAAACAATTTTGTAATTGTCTTTGCAGTGTGAAGAAGCGTTTTTTTTTTTGCTATTCTTCTACAGGCTGGTATTGGACTGAATTTGCCTGGGGGATTAGCAACTTTGCTTAAAATTTTCTTCAACAGGTGAGTAATCTTTATCACTGCAGGATGATCAACCTCAGTGTGTTTGGAAATAATCTTATGTTGCTTTTCCATTAGAATGGCAGCAACAGTTGCTTCTCTGATGTCTTTCTACATTGTCTTTGTGTTAACACAGCCTTATACGATATAAATAGGTAAACTGCATAGGCTGATAAATAGCAGCCTATTTATCAGCCTATGCAGTTTCCTCACCACCAGCAGTGTGGTGAGGAAAGGTGTGGCGTAAGGTATTGCACACTTAACACTGACAGGTTTATCATCTCCTGATACATGAGCCTTATATTAGACAGAGGATGTACTTTTCTCTTTAGCTGTGACTGTGCCTAAGACTAATGCTGCTTACTGGATAAATTATTCAGTGAGCAATACCTTCTCTTCTGTTGGGAATTCACAATGTGCATGATATTCTAATGTTGTGCAGGCCTGTTTACTACTCCTACTGATTGTTCTGAGAGAACATAATCTTTTCTCTGCTATATATCCTAAACTTGCTCAAAGCATTTACATTATAACAGATTTTTTTTATTTTTTTATCAAGGGCTACATATTTTGTGTAAACAAGCTTGTTTATGAGACATGACTATGGCTTCGCAATCAATCTTTTTTTCTCTGCTGACCTGAATGGAGTTCAGTTGAACTGACTGACTGCCCTGTTAAATGAAGAACAGTTTGGGACTGAGAGAAACCTCTACTATCTAAAGGAAACAGGACTGGGTGCGACTCTGCAGGTAAATAGTTATGCGAAAATATGCAAGTGCCTTCTCTGAAATACCTTCATAGTAAAATTTGTGCCCATACAAGTAATGCAACAAAAATGACTGCTGATAAAAAAAAACAACAAAAAAACAAAACAAAACACAAAGTCTGTCTGAAATTTGCTCAAAAAAAAGAAAAAAACTATCACAATGACCTTCAAAACTTTGGAAAATATTCTGTGGACTGATGAGACAAAGAGCACCTTTTTTCTGTTTGTCCATTTCAGTTCATCTGGCATAAAACATGAGATCATTTCACAAGCTGAGAACATCGAACTTCTAGCCAAACATGATGGATGTCCATGTCTGGAGCTGCTTTGATGAAATTGATCAGATCATGGTTTTACAATTTCCCTAAAAAAAAAAAAAAAAACGTTGGTGAATGAATATTTTTATATAACAAATAGTTCAATAATCTGAAATGTTTAAGAGTGATAAAAAAGCAAAAGTAGAGGAAGTCTGTAAAGATATTATAAAATAATAGCATTAACTGTGTATTAATATTGCAATATATGGACAGAAACACTTTATTCATTTTCCGTAAACACCCATTTTCATCAAAATTTGGACTTATTTCAGCATTCGACTTCTTTCCTTTGTTGTGATTTCAAAGGCTGTAGTGAACCTGCTCTTTGCTTCTGTTTTTTTTTTATCAGGGCAAGAGGATTTTATAAACAACCGATCTATTTGCTCACATCTTTTGCAATCGGCTTGTGAAATCTGGCAGCAGCTCCAGGTGAAAATAAAATAAGCAGAAATTTAAAATGGAAGAGCTGAGAAACAAAACAAGCATGAGGAAATTATTCATAATCAGTCAAAAAAAACTAAATGATGAAAGTAATTTGTGAAAACCTGTCTGGCAACAATGGGAGCTCTTCCCATTGTTCAGTGCTTTAATCAGCTGTAAATACTGGTTATTTAAAACAATCATTATTAACAATTATTTGCTTCATATTTTTAAGCATAAAATGCATCTTTGTGTAGTCTCCTGAACGTGGTATTTTCAGATGGAACATGACATGAGGATTTGTGAAAGACAGTAGTTTTAGCGTTATCAGTTGTGTGCTTTGCTCAGTGTACTCAGGGCTTATCTCGAGACTTCTTAGTCACATTTCTCAACCTGCAGTACAGCTTGTTGCTCTCAGTGGTTTTACAAAGAGCTCTGAAAACTGCTATTTCAAACTAGATTCTCAGCATGATTCAATTGCAGATTCATATCCGAACTGTCCACGTGTTTACCTTCTCCAGCGTGTAATTAGAAGAGATTTATTAGGAAACCGAATGATTAGAATTTGGTGCAAAAATGTAATGGGTTGAAACAAATAAGGAAATGTATCTTATGTTAGATATTTCTACATAAAACAATTATACTAATGTCCTCTTTGTTGGCCGAGTCTATGTATTGAAAATGCCTACATGGAAATTAATAGTAGTTGTCCCTCAGTGAAGCAATTTGGCCAAAAAAACAAAATACATATTTTATTGAATTTACAATTAAAATTGTTATAAGTTCATCTAGATAGTTAGACAAATGAAATAAGCAAAGGACAGCTAGCATTCATCTGGCTATGGACAGATGAATGTCCATCTATTCATCTGTCCATACCCGTTTGCCCTTGTAGGGTCATGTCCCCAGCGGTTGTTGAGCAAGAGACAATATAAACCCTGGAGAGGCTACCAGTCCATCAAAAGCCACTGATAACACTTTTTTATTTATTTAAGTTTGCTTTGTGGCACTCCTCCAGTCTGTTCACCGAGGGCAGAAACTCATGCCACCCATATCAAAAATAATTACTGTCCATGTTACCTTCCACATACATACTCCACTCTCCCATCCCATAATGTCTTCAGCCTGCTGGGATGCTGTGAAACCTCTGAAATCAGAGGAAGGGTGGGAGGAAGTTCAACTGCGTCCCAGCTCTCCCACCTTGATCCCATTGAACTAATAAGACATATATCTAAATGTTCTATTATTCTATTTCTAGAATAACGACACTTTATGAGCTTGTCTTTCTGTTTGCTCCAAACTTCTTTCTTTATTCAATCACTATGACCTACTATATATGTATATTTTTTGTGTGTTTGTTTTTTTTTTGCCCATTTGTTTAGTTGCACCCCCAGAAAATGTTCACAGGGGTGGCCAGACAAAGCCAGTAATAGTTTCAGGGGGGCACAACTAAGATTTTTTTTTTTTTAGCAAAAGTAGCAATACATGGTACGTTTTTGTCTTCAATGAAGAAGATACTCAGTATGCCTTTATATGTTGTTTGTTTGTTGTTCTAGTTCTTTCTTCTAGACGTGTATTGCTCTGTGACTCCATGAGGAGCAACATTTCAATTTGTCCGTGTGTCTCTAGCAAGGTGACAATAAAGCTGACTTTGATTTATGCTTTCTCTTTAAGCCATGCTGTCTTTTCCTGTTTGCCCTATTTATTCTGTCATTCAATTATTAGTAGGCATATCCTTTCAGAGGGAAAATTGTTCCTGTTTTTTCACTTTTGCTGAAAAATCTAAGAGCAAAGTTAGACCCAGTTTTGGAAGTGACGTTAGCTGTTAGATGAAGATGCATCTCAAAGAAACGACACAATGAAAGCTTCATAAATCACCTGAGACAAGCATTCTGTCTCACTTCATGCTGCTTTCTCCTGCAGTTTGCTCACCTATTAGACCATCAGGTTGAGCAAACATTGACTGAAAGTCCAGACACATTGAAGTCATGCACTGGGTATCACTGTGTCATAAACTGGTTCGCCATATTGTTCTCCTGCTTTATCAACAGATGATAGACACTTTAAACCAGACGTGTCTGCTCCGATACAACTTTTCCACAGAAGGAGGTCAAAGTTAATTCATAACAGATAAAATATTCCATAATTTACCATTTTAATGAGCTCATTTAACTAGACAGAAAGAGAGGTTTTTGACCAGTTTTAAAATTGTAACTTTTACTTCCTGGTACGTCTAATCATTGTAATGTGTCATTACGGCTAATGTTTAAATTTAATCAACAATTTTAGAAAAATTTTTTCCCATTCTCATGCAAAGCTTTATTTGCAGACTTCTAACAGTGCAGTCGAGCGAGTGCAACAAAAAGTGCCGAAGAGCAATTGTGATAAGAAAGGTGAAGGTTTTATGTCACTTATCAGCACCAAATAATTCTACTGTTTGAACCCTAATTATATAATTTCACTTTCTACCTTAAATTGAACAAATCTGGATTTTTAAGAGAGCATTTACCCTGAAAAAAGCTAATGAAAGCAGTAAAAAATGTAGATAAATTGATTATTTCTCCACTGGCAGTCATAAAGTCTTGTTTGGTATTTTTTCCCCAAAACTTTTTGATAAAGATCTGCAGTTGCTAAATGTTTAATGTATTTGTATTACCAAATACCTTCAGGAGTTTTCTACGGTTCGCACTGGTAGAGTTAAACTGGTGCACCAGCCATCACCAGTGGGCCTGGGATCAGACACAAATGATTAGAATGCCCTTTACACTCACCTGAATCCCTTTAAAATGTGTAAAAAGGCTTCAAACATATTCATGTTTTATTGCTGTTCATAAGCTCACACAGCTTTGTGTTCTGCTAATGTTGGTATTACATTAATATAATATCGGCATGTCCGCAAAGCTCTGAAAAGCATTTAAAGGAACACTACCACACCACAGTCAAGTTAAACTGTGAATTCAGCAGAATCATCTGTTATAACTATAGATGGGGGCAATGCCCTTCAGTCTGTTTAATGTAAAGAAAGTGAGTTCAATAACTAACCAAGGTCTTGTTGAAAATGAAGCGGAAGAGCAAATTTACTTTATGTCCCAGAGGAAGGACAAAGGCAAAGGGTCAGAGAGATGTATAAAGATGTACAAAGAGTTTAACAATGAGACATTTAGAGATTTAATAAAAACGAACAAAAACACCTTGAATGTAAAACTGTGTAGTAGGTATTATTATTATTATTATTATTATTATTATTATTATTATTATTATTATTATTATTATTATTATTATTATTATTATTATATTGTCATCTTCTGAAAATCATTGGCATCTGGCAAAAAAAAAGTCCATTATTTTAGAAATGTTGTTAATGCATCTGTTAATGTGAATTTCTGAGAGTTTTTTTTTTCTTTTTTGAGGGGAAGAAGGGTAAAAAGGTGATGTAACAAACAATTAGTGATCAATAGGATGGTATGACACAGCATGGCACCACTACATCCTAACAAGGTAAACTTCCTCATAATTGGCTGGAGGGAAACTGTCCCCACGACAACCCCTCGTCCCCCCGCCCCCCACCGGGTCTAAGCCAGCCTCAGCCTCACTCGTCCCATGAAGCCCACCTATCAGACGAGCTTCAAATCTGACCTACTTAATATCCAGTAATAATTATCTTAAAGCAGAATGTAGAGCAGCTAGTGCCCTCTACTGGACGAATACATCACCACTGATTTGCACTCTTTAGTTTAGTATTTCATCATAACTTTGGTGTTTTTTGGTGTGTGTGTGGGGGTGTGTGGGCGTGTGTGTGTGTGGATTTTTGTTTTTGTAAGTGTGTTGCTTGTGTTTTAATGTGCATTTGAGTATACTATATCATGCATTTTAATGCTAATTATTCTGTCATTAACCATTTTAACTTACAGGGCTTAATTTACACTGAATTTCAGTGACATCGATTTCATCAGCACCATTATTCATTAAACAAATATGAATTTAAAAGCTTTGAGTGATAAGTAAACCTCATAATTTAATAATATAGGACAGAATAAAACAGAAAAGACTAGTCACTTTATTATTTTATGTAGCACTAATATCTTAAAGTAATTATTTTCTACATGACTTCATCATTCTCTCATCTAGGGAGGGAATTTTTTTTCATCCAACTCTTGATGCAACATTGATTTTGTATTTCCTGTATGCTTTAATTTTGGTCAATCTTCAGTTTACAGACGGATGATGCAGGAAAACAAGTGACTGCAGAAAAAGCCCAAACATGGCTCTGTAGATTATCCAGACCTCTCCACTTTGGTCTCATCTTTCCAGCTGAAGCTGTTAAAAAAAGAGAAAAGTTATTTTTTATAAAGTCGTTGCATAATGTCACTTAACATACAAATATCCCATGAACACAGAAAGCAGGTCATCCAGTTAAAAAAAATGAGTTAATTTGTTACAAGTAGTCAAATTTAGTTTACCCAAGTAAATATATTGAGTTGTCATGTTGACCTCTGGAAATCGGCACCAGCACTCCTGGCGACACCACTAGGAATAAGGGTGTAAGACAATGGATGGGTGGAAATTGTCATGTTAAACAAATGTAAATAAATTAAGTTTGATAAACTTAATTTGGTTACAGGTAACAAATTAGCAATTTTTTTTTTTTTTAAGTTGGCTAACATTTTTTAACCCTCCTGTTATGTTGCGGGTCAAATTGACCCTTTTTAAAGTTTAAAAAATGTTTTATAATAGTTTTTTTTTTTCATGAAACATTTTCTATTTGTCTTAATAGGTAGACTCCATATTTAAATTGAAAATGTATTCATTTTACACAATGTATTCAATGTAGACCTCCCCTGCGTCTACATATTACAGAGATACTGTTCAGGTCAATTTGACCTGGCAGTCAAGTTGAAGGGTAAAAAAAGATAAGAAAATGTCCAATTCTATATGTTTCCTTGCAGCTATGAACCATATTTCACCACACACACACACACGCCTACACACACACACATGCACACAAGCCCACTTTCTCACTATTCTCTTTATTTCACTTGGAAACTGTGAGAAAGCTGGTATTCATACAACTTTTGATGGGAACCTCTTCAGTTCTCCACCCACACTGAGTGGACACTCAGCAGAAGTGGGGGGGAAACATAAATACTCTTTGTATGACTCATTTGTCTTGATTTTAATCATCAGGTCAATTTGACCCAGAACAGAATAAATGTCTCAAGTTTAATTAGCAAGATCACCCCTTGAAAAAAAATTCAAAATGTAATATAAAAAAAATCTTCAAAAAATCAATTTCAAGGATAATTATTATGTGTACTAATGAGTAAATGAGTAAATTATCGTCATTGATCCTTTATTTGTGAGAAATAAAGGATCAATAAGGAACATCATTGCACAAATATTGATTGAAATTGTTAGTATTGGAGTTAATAATCAGATATAAAAATGTTTTGGAGGATATTTTTGGTTTCTGACACTATTACATGATTAAACACTCCATGGGTCAAACTGACCCAGGAACATTATTGCTGTACCTCAGAAATGAACATAACAGGAGGGTTAAGTTAGTCATGTTGACCTATTTCCACAAGTCAACATGACATTCTCTTTACAATGTCATGCTTTTAAAAGATAATAAATTTTTTCATTTTGTAAATTTAATCTAATTGTGATTATAGACTTGGACAATTATACTTATCCACAGTAACTGCTGATGTTTTTAATTTTTAGGATTTTGTTAATGCACATCTACAGGCTCCCAATCAGGAATCTCATCCCCTTTCTGCCTAGGAGAATATTTAATTTTAAATATTATTTTAGCAATACAAGACTGTCAATAACAGGTGTCAAACTGGGTACAGCAACAAAAACAACTTCAGACGTTTATTACTACCTCTGATCCCCTCCTCCATCTGTATTGTACTCATTCTCAGGTGTAGATAAACACTCTACGTGCTTACAGAAACAGGTGTCAGGCTTCAGCAGGTTGTACGCACAAGTAATACACACCCACACATACACCAAACACACACACCTACACCCATGGTTAATTATTTATCCACCCACTGTACTGCTGACATACCATCTTGCCTGGAGTGTCACCAGAGAAGTTTCTGATGGAGGATCAAGAGAAAAGCCCTGAAAGAAGGCTTATAATAAATTAGAATAGCATTATAAAAGTAATTTATTTTCATGAATAAGTTTAAACAGTTAAAATCAAATACTGGCTGATGACATGGATCCCCAAACCTTGAGGAAATGCCATATGAATCGTGTGCCACTCCATCCGCTTAATGCTCCTGACTCTAGGAGCTTGATCTCCAAATGAAATAAAAAATATGCTTTAATGTTTTAAAAAGAGGATTTTTGATCACTGAGCAAAAGTCTAGCCATTTCTCTCTTTGGCCATAATAAGATGTTTCTGATGTCGCCCCTGGTTTAGGAGTGGTTTAAAAGCAGAAATGCGCGTGTGAAGGCTATTGCAGCTCTGACTTCAGCTGAAGTCTCAAAGTCAGCAACGACTTTGCTTCACAATCCCATCAAGGCTGTTTTCATGCCTCCTGTTTGTGCATTTCATTTTTTTTTTTTACCAGACTTTTCCCTTCCACTAAATTTTCCTTCGATTTTCTTGAAAACAAGCATGGACTGTGCAGTCAGTGTAGTCCATAATATCACATTTATTTATAAAACTAACTTTATCATTGACTTCTTATTCCAAATATTTACGTTTTCTGACAAAATAAACTCTCGGTTTTCGTTGGCTGTACGCTAAGAGAAATTAGAGCTTGAAATATAGTACTTCATGTGTAATAATTTGTATGAGTTCCACTTTTCAAACTGAACTTCTGAAATAAGTTTACTGTTATATGACACATTAATTTATGGAGATGGACATGTCTGATCAAATATGAGAAGCTGACTGTTTAATGTTTGAAAACTAGGAACTGGTAATCAAACATGCTGTATATTGTCAACTTCCCACAACTTCTGACAGACCTGTACAGACAGAGCGATAAGTGAAGAACACATTCCCAATTTTTCCTGTAAACTGCATCTTTGGTGCACTTGTGCAACGTTTGCGTAACTGTCACGATTTTGCCCTGAAATGCGCACAGTTTATTTTAGATATTGTGCTAATAATAGTCCTCAGAGATATTTTTCCACAGTGTGTGTTTCTGGTGGTGTGGAAGTAGCGAGTTTGGCCGGATCCATTCTGCGCGCGGGGGCGTCTAGGAGCAACATCGATGAGCTGTAAATATTTTTCCTCCATATATTATGAGATTCGAGCAGGAGTTTTTGTCTCTTTGCTATTTTATAAGGCTTCTATGTCTTTTAAAAATATTTACACAGTTTGGGAATTGGTTTTAATTGTTTTCTGAAAGAAAATAGTCCCCCTTTTGAGTTGATTTGGTGGAGTCGGATGAAAACCGAGCTGTGTGTGTGCGCCACATCTTCCACTAAATGATAAAGCCACTTCAAACTGCCGAGACCGAGCCTAAACAGAGACGTTCAAGTCCATGCAGATCAAACACGGCTTTTCTCTGTTACTTCCACCTGAGGCCGCTCAGACTCAGTGGAGTATCGTATATTTTTGGCTTTTTGCTTTTTCTTTAAACCGCTATAAGTTGACGCGTAAGTTAGGCTGCCTGGAACGGAGCAGAAGTGGGAAAGTGGAGCTGAATAAAGTGGACTGTTTTCTAACCAGGAGCCAAACCTGTACAGAGGTAAGTTTTAGTTGAGTTTAATGTATTGTTTTTCTACTGTGTCACAGTCTAGTCAGTTGGACTTCTGATGCAAGCCAAGACCCGACAGAGGCGGGTTTTACAGACGGACAACACCCATTCTGGACTCGCACACATCACACCTCCTCTGAAAAGTTTAATCAGACACGAGAGTAATATGTCACAGCGAGGAGAGGAGAGTTCACCCCAGATATTGACACAACCACGCAAAAATATTTAAAAATTTAGTGAATGGCTTTTAATGTGCATGAACAATTAAAAATAATTTGAATAACAGTAATATTATGTTTCTTCTTCATTAGACTGTGAAAAACGCAATTTGACAAAAAAAAAGCAATATGGCTTCACAAGCTCCATCTTTTCTTTTACTGTAGTGAAATGGTAAAAATATATATCATACTTGCAGACACTTCTTTGTGTTTAATACTGAAATCAACGTGCACCCAGCTTAAATAGATCTTATATTTACCAGCTTCCAGCATCAGTGGCCATAATTTGTCTTTTTTTTCCCTGTTTCTCAGCTTTCTAACCTCAGGATTGCTTTTCTGGTTGCATGACCTCATTTTGGCCAAGCTCCTGATGGCCTCACATTTGACTCCAAAAAATATTTGGTATATAAAGAAGTTTATGGTCAACTTAATAACTACAAGACGCCCAGGTTGTTGCGTTGCAAGACAAACCATGACGTGTCCACCGCCGTGCTGCGAAAACCCCGCAGTTTGCGGAGGTTTTTGCAAAAACACACAGCTGCCACTATGGACATGATGAAGTTTTGTTATTCCTTATTATTTCCCCGAATGCAACTTTGGAAACCTAAGTTATGCTGCCCTCTTTTTCAAAAGAGGATTCATCTTCCAGACAACTAAAATGATGGGCATGGCATTGTTTAGAAAAAGTCTTGAAACCCTTCCCAGATTGATGAGTAGCAACAGCTACTTCTCTAAGGGCATTGTTGATGTCTTTTCACATTATAATCGTATTAACACACAACTGGATGCTCCAGCTGCCATAATAGCGTTGGTCACACTTCCTGATGACCTGAATCCACACGAAGGAATCAGTGCTTTCAATTAGCACAACCCAGTTGCTACTTTTCTTGTGAACTCCCATGGAAACAGCAAGAGCATGGGTAGTTTTACAAACACAGCTTGTCCATTTTGCCTTTGTTTATGTTCATAATAGACAGACCATGTAGAATTTGTTTAGATTTTTTTGTACACTTGATGGTAAAAATGATAATATTTAAAAATGTTTGCTTTCATTTGAGTATGACTTGTGTTTAGGACCATTTTTTTTTACATCCTGGTCTCAGTGAATTCTTGGTTACATTTCTACTGAACAAACAGGTTAAATCTTGCTTGAAATGTTGAAATTTACAAACTAAAATTTAAGTTTCATACATTCAGATGTTTAGGAAATCAATACATTCAAAATGTATTCATTTGACATTTTAAAACTGAAAATGGTAGCTGCAACTGTTGCCTAAGATGTTAGTTTTAATAAAGGGTGGAAAAAAAAGAAAGACAAAGCCGGAAAAAATTGAAGCAGAACAAAGTGTCTACTTCCAATTTGGCAGCTCTTAAAGTTGAACATTTTAAAAGCAGTTGCTGAAAACATGCTTTGTTTTCTTTGGTCCTAATGTACCGTATTTGGTTTTACTATTCTGTTGCCTTGACTACCGGTGTGTGTCAGGGGACATCATCCTGATCCGCTGCCTGATTTTCACTGACACGGGTGAAGAGAGGCAGGGCTGGAAGCGAGAGTTTTCCAGAGGCTCAGTTTTCTCATTTTCTTCCTTATGTTCTGGCTCCTCACCCACCTACTGCAGTATTGACTGCAGGAGCCAGAAATATTTCAAGATGAACTTTTGTTCATCTACACAAAACATTCATACAATATGGTCTGTGCTTCACATTAGTTCATTTTTCAGTCTTCTTAAAAAAAAAGCTTTGCCTAAATCGAGAGTTTTTTAAACACATTAGAGCTATTTTATAGATTAAAGTAGAGATTTTATGAATTATTTCTGTCAGGTAATTGAAAAGGCTCTGGGTGCAATAACTGTTACTACTGTTTGATTTATGATTAGTTAACAATATCAGCTGTGAGTTTTGTATATATAGATTTATTTGTTTAACAAATCTGAGAGGAATACATTTTACAGTTTCAAGTGTATTGGGTTAAGGCTCCACCTGTTTTGCACATCCAGAGACAGATATTTTGAACCTTAGACTCAGTCATAGATGGATGGAAATCCTTTTCAAGAGTTTCTGTATAATCTCAGGCCTGGACTTTGACTGGGCCATTCCAACTTTTAATTTGTAGCTCTGGCTGCTTGTTTAGCGTTATCTTGCTGAAAGATGAGCCTGTCTCCCGGTCTCAAGTCTCTTGCAGCCTCTAGCTTCTACAAGGCTTGTCTTATATTAAACTCTGTCAATCTGAGGAAATGCATACATGGTGCATGATGCTGCCATAAACCTGTGGATGGCGATTTCTGGATGATCTGCAGTTAATTCTATGTCTCACTTATCCTTTTGCATGTAGGCCAGAAAGTAAAATTTTGATCACATCAAACCAGAAGACCCTTTTCCTCATGTTTGCTTTGTCTGAACTCTGAAACCAATTGGTGGCACTAGGTTTCATTTAGGATTATCAGAGTAAAAGGAGCAGAATCCATATTCACATCACTCGTTTAGTGTTTAAAAGTGACAAAATGTGAATACCTAAACCGGATCCTCCTAAACATTGGCTCTGCAAATGCAACCAAGACAACGCCAAATCACACTCTGCACATTGCGGTAAGATGGTCCAAGTGGCTTACTTACAGCCCAGTCTTTTTATCCACTGAAAACAATTAAGGCATTACATTGCGCAGCACTTTGAAGAAGAGATCTGCTTGAACATTAAAAAGCCTGTTTATTCTTTCACTTCCAAAACACTCAGAGTGTTATTTAAACACAGAGTAAATCATATCAGACAGTTTATATATTTAGAATCATCACTCATCTCTCTTTTAGGTAACTTTTTTCTCTATCCTTGTGCATAAAGCTTAAAATAGAAAATAAGGTGAGCCTAAAAACGGAAAACAGCGGTAAAAAATGGCCAGGGGTTTACAGGAAGCCTACACAGGGCTTGTGGAAGGGGTGGAGGGGTAAATGCTGCTCCAGAGCTTGTATGAAGCAGTCTCATTAGGCAAGGCAAACCAGTGGAAATAGTGGACCATGCAGACCAGAGATGGGGGTTGGGGACAGGGAGGGAGGCTGTTGCTGTGTAATTGAGGAGAATTGCAAACATAGAGCGTAGAAAGGCAATCTCCAGGGGCTGCTGTGTATCAAGGACCGGTCACAAACTCTGAATGTTCAGTTTTACATGACAGTGGGCGTATGATTTCATCTGTTAAAGGATGTCTTGAGGACAGTGTCTGTAGCTATCAGCCTTTTCTGTTTCATTTCTCTTAAGAGCAAAACCAGAGGAGCATATGTCAAATTATAAGCAGAAGGAAATAACCGCCTCTGCAGGAGGTTAAAAAAGAAAAGCAAGCCAGGGACTTAGAATAATCTATTAAGTTGTTTGCCTAGGATTATTTTTGCTACAGTACACCCCTTTTTCAATGAGGACGTCCTCTGGGAAGTTAATGTTTAATTTCCAAGCTTGGTATCTGTAAAACACTTCAGTTTTCCAGTTTGGACCCTGCTGGGTTTCATGTGGCTTTGTGGGGATAAACAGCAACGCCCATATTTATGTCTGTTTCTGCTCAGCCTGCACACTGAGCTGTCTTGGAAAAGTCCACTCTCTGCCGCTTCCTCATCCTGTTGCATGCGCGAGAGGAAGTCATATGGTCAGGCTCGCAGGCTAGTGCGTTATTTATGCTGCAGTCTAGATAGCACCAAATCAACAGAAATTACATTATGTTCTCAATTTAGAGTCACTGAGTCGGTCTTCAGTTTTTCTTGACTTAACGCTAAGTTAAAATAATAAGCACTGGGGATTATTTTTATAAGCATGTTAATTTTTACTTTATCATAATCTTCCTCAAAGAAAAACAACATTTTCATAAACTTCCATTGTTAACTGAAGAAGGTTGATAATAATGCAGGAAGTAAAATTCAAGTATTGATCTTTAATCATATTTTTAAAACTCGTTTTACTTATCAAACAAAAAGCATAAATCAAAATTTGCTTTGTTGCTCAGTAGGATTCCAGGACAACTTTTGAATCAACAGTAACAGCAGTCTGTTCCAGGTCTTGTGAGGAGATTTTATGGCTACCACAACACTTTTACTAGCATCTAATTAAACTGAATTGACCAAAAGGATGGTGTGATGAAAAACTTTTGTTCATATTGGTAACAATAAGCAGTCCAAATCTAATGTCAGGCTTGGTAAGTCTGACAGAAGTTAAAAAAATTAAGAAAAGACTAAGGTATGAGGAGATTTTTTTTTCTTTTTTAAGCAAAAAAAGGCCTTAAAAACTGAGACATATGCATTAAATTGAAGCTGCTATACTTTGCAACCGTGCTTATCTATTCCTTTTTCATTCAAGAGCCCCTGCTGCATTAAGATCAAACTCTCACATCTGCTTCTCTCGTCACATTGTGACTCTGGTTCATAGAAGCGCAGGAAATTAAATTTGTGAGACAATTAAAAGAAATGACAGCGCCTGTGTGCATTCAGATTCACACTGTCTTCATCTGTTCTTCAAAAAGAATCAGTCTGCTGGCAGCGAAAAGCGGAGCGGTGAGATCTAATATCTTTCCTCAAAAAAAAAAAAAAATCATTAGAGGGAGTAAGGAGAAGTGGAGGTGTTATATGGAAAGGTTATTATGTAATAGAACCTCTGGTATTAGCAAAGCGACTCATACTGTAAGGCTGGAAATAGTTTTTCTTCTATGTGTCATACTTTTTCCATTCTTCCCTACACCCACACACCCCTGTTTTCCATCCTTCCCACTCACACTTAAACAGATGAAAGATTAGCTCAGTTTTATCAGTTTTTGCCTCCACACTTTAGCAGAAATGCCATTTGCTTAAATTTTACTTGGAAGTTTTGCGTTTTTACTAATCCGTTCTATCTGTCGCGTTTTGTATCGTGGAAACATTTACTTTGTTTTTTACAAGTAACCAAAAAGTGCCTTTACATGCCAGTAGCCCTTTGCGATGTTACAACCACCAATTTCTATGTGTTTTATAAAATATAACGGACCATTACATAGTATAGCATAATTGCAAGGCAGAATGGAAATAATCATTTCTTTAAAATACGAATTTTAAAAATGTGAAATTGTCTTAAAAATGCATTGCAACAAGAAGTTACATAATTAGTAAAAATAATCTGGAAAGAGTCCAAAGGTGTTTATTTTTAATATCAGTTTAAATCCAATTTTGTAAAAACTACAGAGCATATTCACTAAGAGTATAGTGAAAGCAAAGGAATAAAAAAGATAAGTCCAGGATAACGTTGCGGAGAAGTTTAAAGCAGGGTTGGTTTATTTAAAAAAAAATCTGAAGATTAAATATTTTCTGACGATATCTATCATCAGAAAATATAAAGTGTTTAAAATGTGGTCCTGCTCTTACACTCAGAGTCTAGTAGAGCATGACCACTCGAGTTTGTGCTTCAAACATGACAACGTGTAAAAATTGTCTGTATTCAAAAGGTTTTCTGACCATTCTTTGGTGTATTGTTTTCAAGGTCAGATTGAAAGCTGCCGTCATCTTTTTTCTTGTTTGATAAAACAAAATCAATTCCCTTGTATTTGGAATAAAAACATATCCGGCTTCACAAATTTCTCTCGCCAGATTACTTTTTTTGTGTTTGCTTACCAAAACAAACCTTTATCTTCACATCATCATGCAAGGTGTCACTTTCAAAAATGTGATTTTATTCTGGATGCGCGGTATTAATGCGTCTTATCATATCACCAATCATGAATGCCCCTGCATACATGAATAAACTGTTTTTGCAGAGTATACCGTAACCATGGGAGCTGAATTCGGACAAACCACTGAAACCAGAGGTGAAGAGGCCCAGGTGGCCAGATGCTTTTTAGCCATCATCTGTGTCTGCTTTTTATTCAGTAAATAAATTCCACCTGCTTAAATTAAATTAGATTACCCATTTTCCCAGGATGGAGGGGATTGTTATCGAGGTGAACGTCTGGTTCTCTCTCGGCTACAGCAGTCTGTGTCAACCTGACCTTTTACAAAGTTGCTTTATTAAGATTTACAATGCCCCCCCAGGATACTTGTCCCCTTTCCAGTGGAGGGCAAGGTTAACAAATTAACCCCAACCACACTCACACACACACACCCCCACACACACACGCTTACTTATTCTCTCCCAAACATACGCAGAATACTTTCCCAATGACAACATTGTTGAAATCTCTGGTGTTTTGGTGTTAAACAATCCACCTTTTTTTCCTTCTGCTTGATTGAGAAGAATCACAAGCACATGTTTGAGAATGAAACACTGTTGAAAACTGAGAAGAATAATTGATCCAATGAATCATTTATGAAATTCACACATGGTTGTTAATGAGGTTTGTTGGTCCCCTGCAGGAGCAGAGGAAACGGAGCAGCCTTCGACGTGGGGAGCAGTAGTGCGACTTGAGTAGAGATACCGAGAAGAGAAGGTAGAAACACCAGCTCGGCCATCCGCCTCGGAGCGCTGCACCATGGGGAAGCAGAACAGTAAACTGCGACCTGAGGTCCTGAACGACCTAAGGGAGAACACAGAGTTCACCGACCACGAGCTTCAAGAGTGGTACCGAGGCTTCCTGAAGGACTGTCCCACCGGCCACCTGACAGTGGAGGAGTTCAAGAAGATCTACGCCAACTTCTTCCCCTATGGCGACGCCTCGAAGTTTGCAGAGCACGTGTTTCGCACGTTTGACACAAACGGCGACGCCACCATTGACTTCCGGGAGTTCATCATAGCTTTGAGTGTGACATCGCGTGGCGGGCTGGAGCAGAAGCTGCGCTGGGCCTTCAGCATGTATGATCTGGACGGGAATGGTTACATCAGTCGGGCGGAAATGCTAGAGATAGTTCAGGTGAGGATAACGTGTTCTGCATTATAATTGATTGCGTTTTAAATGTGTCAGATTACATGAGGAGGTAGGAAAGGTTTTACATCCACATATCAGAAAGACAACAGAGGCTGTCAGAACCAGTTGGTTCTTTAGTATCAATTAACCTAAACTTTTAATCCCTTCTTGGTTGTTTGTTGTGTGCATTTCTAATATCTAAGGTGTTTTAATTAAATAATTTCCACTGATGTTGAAAGAGACTCACAGCTTTCTCCTCCTTTGTTACAGCCTGCAGCTTGCAGGAGGGTTTTTAAGAATGTGAAGGAGATCAAGGGGAAATTTTTTTTTTCTGGAATAAATCTAAAACCAATAACTGTATCATAGCTTCTTCACTTTATAATTTTAGTGTCCTGCAAACGTGTGTACACCTCTTAAAACGTTTCATATTTTAGCAGGTTACAAACAGCTCAGGAAGGGGAATTCATTTGCCTGTTACATTTAATAACTGTGCAATACATAAATTTGACTTTTATTCTAGAGTGGCAAGAAGAAAACTATTTTTGAAGGAAAGCCTTAAGAAGTCTTGCTTGTAGTTTGCCACAAGTCATGTAAGGGTCAGAGCACTGACTGCACAAGTAAGCGAGAAATATCGCACGTTTACGAGGCAACTGACAGATCATCTGGTGCTTGTGTGCTCCCCTTTCTAATGGCTTGCAGTAAAACTATCGCATTTTAATCTCTTACAATTAGGGTTAATAGAAAACACTAACTTTTTATTGGGACTGATTATGCTTCCAATCTAAAAATGCTTGGCTGCCATTCTCTACAAACCTCTATCTACCAAATACAGGTTTACTAGGTTTTCTGCGGAAACAGTTTTTCTTTGGACTGGTTGTTTCATAGCATGGAAAACGAATGACCTCGTAAAACTAGCCTTGTATGTCACTACCATATATGATGTTGAAGTGCATACTCATGCTCTTTTAGGGAAACGTGCTGGCGTCGTTGTCTAGGTAATTTGTCGGTCAGGAGCCTGCCATGTTTTTAATGCAGATATATATTCCCTGATGAGGATGTATTGTAAAATTATAATGATTACAATTAGATGACTACAACCAAGGACGAATGAGCAGATTCTTGTATTCAATATGATTCCTTTATTAAAGTTTTGTTGCCTTTTTTCTAAATAATTTCTCATTTAATGTATCCAGCTGAGATGCTGAATATTTCAAACCTTGAAAAATGGAAAGTCTATTTTTATTGTTGAATTTTAATACATTTTACAGGTTTTCGGGGAATGGAAACTAAACCAAACATTTTATGGAAATAATAAATCCAGCTGCTTGTGGCGTTCAGCCAGCCCCACATGCCTTGGGAGAGGAGTCTGTGATTCAGAGGGGTTTTTCTTCCACAGTACTTTCAAGTACCACTCATTCAATGGATTCTGTCTGTATCAAAATAACTCCATACTGCTTTAAAAAGTTTGAATAATAACATTTCCACACAATCATATTCAGAAATTCCCACAATATTCTGACCCTTTTTAACTGGTTTTATTTTTATTTAGTCCATCTATCCATCCATTAGCTCTATCTGCTTATTTTTTATTAATTGACTAAATCAAACCAAATCTCCAGTCAGTACTATGCTCATGCACTTTTTGTAAAATGCTGGGACCATAGTATTAAAATTACATTGTTTTATATATATATATATATATATATATATATATATATATATGTGTGTGTGTGTGTGTACATATATGTATATTCAAGCCTTGACAGCCCAGACTGGTTTCTCCTCACAAAAAAGGACCTCATCTAAAAACAGATGTTCTTACTTTTTTGACTAAACCCGTTTTGGTGATAAATATAGATTTCACTACTGGAATAAAACTGATACTAAAGCTGAATAGTGAATATTACTAACAATATAAGTTGTACATTGCTTGTTAATTGTATAACGGGGTTTTTCTTCCTCAGGAAATTCACTCAAGAATAAGAAAGAAGCTAAACTCAAAGGAATTAAGAAATAAGACATGGGAAAGCCACAAAAAAGAACACGGAAGAACAAACTAATATGGACAAACCCCAAACAACAATAAAGCACTCATCCTTAAATCATGAAACTAACAGAAAAGTACCAAGTAATTAGTTGGTTGAGCCTATATTCTCTCGACTTGGTGAATATCCATCACAATTTATAATTGATACAAATAATGCTAATCCTGCTAATGGAAAGCTGGAGTTAAGTAATTACAGCTATGTGTGTAAGTATGTATTTAAGTACTCCCATGTGAATTATGTCTTTTAACGTGACAAGCACAAGTGGCAGTGAGTGCATTTATACTGGCCCCCAGAGCATGTGCATACTACAGGCGCATGTGTGTAGATGTGTGTGATGGATGAATCTGTCTCAGCTGTAGCCAGAAGAGTGTGTGAGCGGTCAACCGAGGCCCTCTCTCTCTCTCTCTCTTTTTCCCAACAAGTAAGAGTGTCATCGATGATAAAGTGAGGCTACAAGGCCCTGAATTCCCTCAGGTATACTTAGTGAGGCGAACCCGCCTTACAGGCAAACATTTTGCACAGGGTGTCAACACGAGGCACACAAAGGGACGGGTTCCAGTCGGCACACACACCTACCTAGTAAACAGCAGATGCATCGGTCAGAAAGGATGAAATGACGATGTAGTTGCCCATCCAGGCAGAATAGTGCGGGCCAGTTTGTCAGGGAGATGACACAGCTGTCATATTTTCTGTGGCGGTAAAGGATGGCATCCCCTCATGTAGGCCATCCATCAAACATCCTCACACAGAGGTAGCTATTCCAGAGGTCTACACTGACCATGCGCCTTATCGGAACTGGTGGTTGCTTCTTGTTTTTGCCACCACCAGCATGTGAATGGCTGGATGTACTGTGAGACGCTTTTGGGTCGTCCGGACTTGATAAAGTTCTAAAAGTACAGGCCATTTGTCACTCAGGATCCAATAAGTGGAAAACACTTGTTGGGAATTTTTTTTAGAAAACAGTCATTTCCCTATTTGTGAGTACAGGGAAATGGAACACAGATCCAAATTATTCTGTTTTCCCAAATTTGTCTATTTGTTGGCTGTACTCCAAAGAGTATAGCTATTTAAAAGAAAATTCAGCTTGGAAAGCAGAAAACTAAAGGCACAATGCTAGTTGACATGCTATTGCCTGGCATTTGCAAAGCAGCCAATCTGGGAATGCCATTCCTTTTCCTTGTTACTGATTGACTGTAACTCTAAGCGAGAAGATGGTTTCCACTATGTTTATTGCTCCACATTAAGAAATACAATGGGAGTTTTTAAGCTAGTCGTACCTTTTAGTTAACCTCTGCAAATACCCGGGTTCCTCGCTAATCTTTTACCATATTCCTCATGGAGATTTTGTAATATTGTACAGTTCTTATATAAATGAAGTCATACATCTGAAGGCATACATTGGACTGTTTCCAGTATTATCAGCACACCAAAGGAAAAAAAAAAGCTACAAATCTGCAGTCTGCAAACAATTTTTCCCTTACCCTGAATAATGAATTGCAGCTACTGCACTTCCTGGCCTTCACTTCTTTTTAAAGTTGAGAAGTTTCAGTGTAAGACACTTTGAAACTGTCATATAAGAGGCCAAAATGGAGACCATGAGAAACCAGCCCCTACCCGCAGGAAACGGGGCTGATGGGCTTCATCCTGTAAGAATATAATAATTACAGCATACCCAGGAAAGAATGCGACTCTGCACACGTCTTACTTTATTGTTGAAGAATGCATTGGGGCTCGGGCGCTGCTAATCTTTGGCTTTTTAAAACCTCAAGCTTGAAATGGCAGCAGTTATGACACATTTTCCTGGAAGACTCATTTGTCAGAAAGAAAAAAAAAAAAAAAAAGATAAAATCACTGCGCATCCGTCCGTTTGCCACAAATCCTGTTCATTTAACACAAACCTCATACCATCCTTCTCATGTACCACCATCAGGGCGCAAAAACAGATGCCGTTGCTTCGGTTTGTGTGCTTCTCACCCTCACATATATCCTTCACTATTCCTCTAACTCAATGAGTGCTGTTGCTGACTCAGGTGTCAGAGTGGGGCTAAATGGGCTGAATGGGCTCCATACATACAAAACAAACATGATACACATTCAAACCACATAGAATCACTTTTTTGTACATGGAGAATATGCAAAAAAGTATGTATAACCTTTAAAGTCTAACTAACCCCCAAATCAATTTGCTAATAAACTGTTTAAATAGCCTATTTGGGTTTCTGTCTTCGTGCTAAACCATCTCAGTGGGGCGTGGTGTAGCGTAGTGTTAGAGCGGGTTCCCCGTATGCAGAGACTGCAGTCCTTAATGCGGCCGTCCCAAATTCAACTCCCATCCAGGGTTCCTTTGACACTTGCCTTTCCCCCCTTCCAGTCAACTTACTTTCATATAAAGGTGAATAGCGCCAAAAATATTCTTAAAACAAAATGATTAAAAACCACCTCAGTACTGGCCTCTTGAGGTCGAACAGTGCATAAGCAGTTGAATGTCCCTATAGGTTACCATGGTACAGCTTGGTACAACTATGTCACAGCCCCACGTTCGGGCTTGTGCAAGGCAATGCAATCACACATGTATAGCTTCCTGTCCATGTTTGCACGTGGCGAGGTAAGATAAAGCAGGAGGCTCTGAGCCGAGGTTCTATGAAGGCTGTAGCTGACTGTTGCGTCTGTGCAAATGTGCGAGCACAGGTGTGATGATGAGCTCATCTGGCCGGACGAAGGCCTTTCATCATGTTCAAATGTCCGAGCAGAGAATCAGAGGACAAACCTAGTAAAACATCCGCCACACGTGCTCTAATTCAGACAATGTGGGACTGAATTTAACCACTTATTTTTATTCATTTTTTGAGTTTTTGATTCACTGAGCAGATGTAAACCTCCCTCAGGGTAAATCAGTTCTTGCTTCCTCCTATTTTCCCCGACTCAGTGACAGTTTGTTGGTTCGCGCACATACTCTCGCGCTTTTCCGTCTCGAGTATACATGTACACAGGAAACCAGGGTTTCTCTTCACACAAATCTGAGTTTCCAGTAGCTTAAATACACAATAATTCTTTCTACTGCAGCAGAAGAAATGCTTAAATAAGCAGTAAAACTCCAGTGCGGTGCCATATACTTGTGTTCAGCTTTTATCAGCAGAATAAATTTGGGACTTGTCAACACTAAGGTACGACAGGGATCTACAGACTTGAAATGTTGCCACAAAGTGTCTAAGTATTCTTCTGATTACATGCGGGGCTGCCTTAAAGTTGTTGTTGATACATGCGCCGAACAGGCTGTATATTCTGTTTGACGTTGAGATTTCAGGAACACCTGACATTTGTTTGCTAAAAGGATTATTCGGATGTTGAGCAAGTCGAAATTTGGCAGTGATAAGAGTGCCGCTTTACAAATGGTACTCAACAGCGTATTCATGTGTGGTCGAAAGTAGAAAAAGTGAAAAAACAAACATTTTCAGAGATATATGTATTTGAAACATTGTAGCACATTTCTAATTACCAACCAAAGCCAGAGTTTAGAAGTGAAGTGTTTGAACCAATGTTTTGGGGTATGTCTCTACCAGCTTTGTTTAGCTTCTTTCTGAATTAGCTCAAGCTCATTCAGGTTTTGTTTCGCATCTTTTGTATATTTTTACACATATTTATTAGATTTATGTCTGGACTTTGACTAGGCCATTCTAACACATGAACAGTCCCTCTGGATATAATGCTTAGGGTCATTCTAGTGCTAGAATATGAAGCTATGTCAAAAGGCCAGATTTGTGAAGTGCACTACCAATAGTTGTCCGATGCAGAGGTGGTTTTTGGATACGGGCATTTTTATTGGTTGGGTGGTTGCCCAGGTCTACGATAGTAAGGGGGAAGTGTAAGCACGAGGCAAAAAAAAAATAAAAGTAAAAATTTAAACTTGAATGGGTTTTCTATGGCTTTTATGGATGTACAGTCAGTGTTTTACGCACCTCAAGTTTTATTCCAACTCAGAATTTAGGTCATTTCCTGCAATTTGACTGGTTGGGAAATAGTAAAACGAGGCGATTCCCCTGAGCACCATGGCGATGGATTCTTCCACGTGCCGTGAATATCTGCATCTCCTCCGTTGTTATGGCTGATTTCTGTGCTACTTCTCTGATTAATGATCTGTTTTTCCAGCCTGTCACATTTTGCTGGTTGGTGGGAAGAGGTGCAACACTTTCCATTTTTTGGCTTTAAAGAGCATAAAAAGCACTGAATTGTGTGGCTGTCACAAGACTAAATGTGAAAATGTTCAAGGGGCTATGTTTCTGAATCACCGTGTAGCGCCTGCACAAAACTGTCGGTACGACGTCGTTATTGCTTTAGAACCAGTGAAATCATGTATAAAATATACTATGAAATGCTAACTAGTGAATTAATTAGCTCACAGCTACAAAGTCTACACTTGCTGAATAAATAAGGAGCAAAAGCCCACTCATTCCAACATTATGGGAAAGTATTTTTAGGGGAAGAAAATGTGCCGTTGTTAGCTGTATAAATGAAGTCCCCTATTAAATTTAAAGTTCTATACAAGAGCAAGGAGGAAGGCAATGCTCTTTTCTATCATTCCCTTTTATGCACATACAACAAACTGTTTACAGTTTGTTTTATTGCTTTCTGCATCTCGTCCCTCTGCAATTGTGATTATTTCATTTGGATGTTGCCTCTCTGTAAAATTAATTGTGCTGCTGCCAGCAACAGAATCTCCCATAAGGGGAAACAACAGGGTTTCATCTTCATCTTATCTCTCATGACTCAGCTCGTGCAGGTTCATTATAGCTTCTCTGAGCCAAAATCTTGTTTCCCACAATTTTTTTTCCCTCGCCCCCTGACCACCTCCCCCCAGACAAGGTTTCCCCTCTCTTTCTTTTATGCTGTGCTGAGTTACATTCTGCCCTTGCTGCGCCGCCTCGCTCCCTCTTCTGCCCAGAAAAACTCTGACAGATATGACAGGGTGAGACAACCGCTATAAATTTTACACACATGCACCGCACAGTACAGAAAGAGACGACATTAGCTTGTATGAGCGAAGCGCAGAAGAGAAAGAGGAGAACAAGTGAGAATATTTAGAGGAAGGTAAAATGATAGCGCCCTGGGAGAAGTATTCATACCCACTGACAGTGATGGACAGTGCTAGCTAAAAGGTTTGTTGCGCTAACCCTAAAACACTAGCCTAATCATAAAAATTAGCTTTGCTAATGCTAACGCACTACACCATCACGTATTTACCAGTAGCTAATGCCAAAACTCTAGCTTCAGTTCAAATTACATCTGCCCTTAAAAGATTACAAGCCTCAAGCACCAATTTCATTTTGATATTATAAATTAGATGTTCGAAATGCTATGTTTATGATTCTATCTTTTTCTCTACCGTCAGTGTTTTATTTTCTCACTTTCAATAAAGTTACAGGAGGGGAAAAAGACAACATGAGGAAAAACAGAACAGCTCCGTATACTTTCTTCACCCGCTTCAAAATTAGAGCACGAATATAAACGCCTGGCTACCTGAAGAGATCTTAACGGCTAGCGATCAAAACGTAAAAACAGAAATAGAACTTTATTCAATGGAAAGTTTACAGAACAGCAAAGTAAATTAGCACTTTAGAATTTATCCACAAAAAAGTTTAGGGAAAGGTAAGTGTGCTAAATGATTCCAACACTAGCAAAACCGCTAAAATAACAACTAGCTCTGCTATTAGCAGAGCTTTTCCTCATTTTGTCTCCCTACAACCAATACAATGTATTTTGTGTGCGGAGTATTTTTATACTCAAACATCTTTGATTTGATTCCCCAAAATATAAGTCAGCGAAACAATTGTCCTCAAATTTCATGTTATGACTACACAGAGTCCATTTGTGTGTAATTTAATCCAGCTCTTAATCTGGCTGTTCATTAAGGGCCTCAGAGGTTGAACTATAAATTATTGTATGTAGGTCAGGCAGCTCTTCACAATATGCATGTGGCATAGTGCGAAATTGAGATAATATATTTCCATTACATTTTGCTGTCCCAGTCGGATGAGACCAAACTGTAACAGTCTGGGCCTACATGCAAAGTGTTTGACTTTCCCCGAAAACAACAAACCAATATGAAACTTGGTGGCAACTTTAATTTATGGATTGAGCTGAATACAGGGCAGAAACCCCTCTGGAGACCGGATGTCAAGTCAAAGTCCGGACTGACATTCGTCAGAGAATCTGAGGTATGACTTCAGCGACTTTCTCCATCCAATCTGTCTGAGCTTGAGCTGTTTTGCAAAGAAGAATATGCAAACCTTTCAATCTTTAAACAAAATAATTTTAAAAATGGTCTCTAAAAAGGGAGTGTTGAAAGTGTTGACTCAAGGGCGCTGAAGACAAATGCAGATTCTTTCCACTTCACAATTACACAATACCATGTTTTTAAGCATCACATAAAATCCTGACTAAATACCTCGAAGTTTAAGGCTGCAGCGTGACAAAACAGCAAAAAGGTGAATTCTTTTTCAAAAACACTGTAGGCGACAGACCTGAAAAAAGATGAGAATATAAGAGTGATGGAAGTATTACAATATAACCTACATCTGTCCATCCCACAACTGACCACATTAATGCTCACTCATAGAGAGAGATGATGCATAAACACAGCAGGTAGACAGTGCAGGGCAAAATAATGGCCACTTCCTCTGTACTGGAACACAATCAGTCAGAAGCAAAAGACAGAAGAAAAACACTGAAGACAGAGAAACATTGGATGGAGCTCCTGGTGTTTAAAAAAAAAAAAAACCTTCTCATCACCATAGCAACCCAGGCTTGCATGGGATGGTAGCAAACCAGAGAAGACTGGGAACGATGAAAATGGAAGCGATGAGAGGAAGAGCGTTTAATGTTTCGAAAATTGAAATACACAAGATCAGAGCCTATTTTCTACGCGTCAAAACCCTGATGGAGGATCTCCCATCACCGCGTGGAACACGCAGGCGTATCGCAGATGAAAGTCCACAATGCACTTATCAGCCGTCACCGCACGGTGAACGCAGCAGATGGTTTAAGATGAGGAGTTACAGAACAGGTGCAAACTGCGACGTATCAGAGGGATTTTTGCTGCCTGGCAGGGAAGTTTGAAGAAATTTCTAGAGCACTGTGAGTGGGAGAACAGTGGAGATAAAATGGGAGCGTGCTGATATCACACTTCAGAGTGTGTTTAAGGTGTTTGGAATGGTAGTACATAAGCAGTGTCAAATCCTCGATGAGCAAAACACGAGTGGGAACCTTTTCTTAATCTCCGACTGAGATCAGCACAACCCGAGATGTTGGCTCAACAATACCAATCTGCTGGATTGTTAAATCAACTCATGACTACTGTCAGTCTTTTTAGCAGAAATCCTTCAAACAAAAAGCCATCCTGGCATTTACGTAGATCTCACATCATATGTGAAAGATGTTTTGCCAACAAAACATTGTTCTTCAACAATCACCCCCACCACATGTCAACAGAAGTTTCCAAAAGTGGGATTCTCCCCTGACAGGAATGGAATAGGTCTTGGAAAAACAGCTTGGGAATAACTGAAGAGACATGTTGAAGGAGTCTTTCGCATATCTGGAGCTGACATAGCCCTAGCCTCTGGGGCTGTTCACAAATCTCCATTGTCAGGGACTGTGTTTTTTGATTCCCTGTCATGCCTGTGGTTCTATTGTTGTAGTCAACCCCACCGAACCTGAGTTTCAGTCAAGACTAAGGTCAGAGCACAACAAACTGTGGCACCATTGCAGTTGTCATAGTAATGTAGCTGGTGATGAAAATCTTTGATAAGGAAATATGTCTGTGGAACCTTATTAGCAAACTAAGCAGGGCACCAAGCTAACTAGCAGCTTGCCTACAGCACAAATACTGCTCCGTCCTTCAAGTGGGTGCCAATTGGCGCAAGGTCAATCCCAAAAATCTGGTGGCACACATCTTACCAAAACAAAATTATTAGAAAATGGAGCACAAAGCCATCTTCTCCATCGATTAGTTCCTGTATTTAGCAGCAAATAAATCAGCCAGTAATGGTTAATACTAAAACTAGACCCACTAAAATGCATTGTGTACTTAACAGATAAGATGGTGGTAACTCAGAAAGTTTCAAATTTTATGTCTTAGGAGTTTTTCTTTTTAAAGTCCTAGACTGAAGGTGACAAATGTTGATCAAAAATCTATCAGAACTCATGACAATCTACCATGGCCACCAAAGAAAATATGATGTAAATTATGACAATAACTACACTGTTAATTGTCTGATTTCATTAGAAAGAACCCATAAATGGTTTTCTCACATCAAAAGTAGAATTCACTATTTTGGTTGGGAAATTTTGGGATCATGACAACCATACAAACAAGATGTAGTTGAAAGCCGACTAAATAGCGCTACAGAGAACAAGGATCTGGAGCTGAAAACAAGAAGCAAACAGAGGATCAGATAAAGCAGATAATAAAAAAGATGAAGATGTTGATGATGTAAAAAAAATAAATAAAAAAAAAAGATTCCTGACAGAACCGGAGAACACAGACAAGAACAACCTGATCACACAAAAGCAAAACAAACCTGTGACTTTTGTTCCACTGATTTAGCTTCTGACTAAACCATTTTTTCTTGGCCTCCCACAGTTCCCCCAGCTGCTCCACAGATCAGGATGTATTCCGTCACGAGCTTACTTTTCTTTCAGAATGCTAAAATAGATATCTATTACAAACTGCCATTAGACAGATTTCTGCCCAAGGGATCACTCGTATGGGAATATGTGAATTTCCGATTAGTGATTACCCCGATTGTATGCAGGGAGATAAAATTGGTGGGAAGGGAATTTATGATTACAATTGCAGTTCTTCTGCCGCCATTAAAAAGGATTATTTGGAGTAATTGAAGTCTAGAGAAATTGGCTCATCCAGCTGTGGCTTACTCTCAACGAGAATCCCATGAGAACCTCAGAATTAAAGGCCTCTAACAAAAGCATTACACCCAGATAACATGCGGTATCAAGAATCCAAAATAATTGCTATAAATATACTTGTAAAAACACAATGGATCATGGTATTCAGCTGTTGAATATGAACAGATAATTAAATTTGGGGGTTTTATCAACTGAATCTTCCACTAGGAGCCTCCGTTTAGATACAGCCTGCAGAATAGCAATAACTTTTGTGAAAAGAACATTTTGTTGGCTGTTTTCCTCATTTATCTGAGCTTACAATTACAATCCTGGAGTCCAAATTTAAAAAGAAATAATCTCATTAGTATCAACCGAACACCTTGGTGATCTCGGTTAGAAAGGTGGCCGACGTTACTAGTCAATACTCAGAACGGTAATGCAGTACAAATCAATACATGAATCAAGTCCAGGAAAACTGTTGCTTAGCGGATAAAATATTTTTGCACTTAACCACTTCAACAATTTTACAGTGTATAAATGAAGGATGAGGCAATAATAAAAATAAAAAAAAGCACCCATGAAGTCACAAATAGTTACAATGAACATTTGTTTTAGCTTAAGAATGTTGTCATTCTTGATAATTTGGTAGACTCGGTTTGATTAGGGGCCAAAATTGCAACGTTTGTTACGTTTTCAGCTGGTGAGGTTCGCTTTCATGCTGCACTGTCAAACCGACAAAACCCTTGAAAAACCTGTTCACCTCCTCGCCTCTGGTGGCGCTGCACCAAGAACCACTCAGGAAAACAACACAAAAACCTCTGAAGAAGACACTTTTGGTGACATTTGTGGCATTCTTCACAAAATGTCAACAAAAATGGAATACCACTATATGATAGGAGTTGTAGGATTTCTCTTTTGTCTTTGGCAAAAGACCTCGAGCCATTTCTCTGGCAAGCACAAGATTCACACGTTTGCTTTGGTTGTATTTACACTGAGCTATAGTCCACTTTGTGCTTTTGGGGCAAACTCTGGTGCACTTGGCCTAAGTCTTTGAACCACGTTAGCGTTAATTTCAATCGAATCGAGACCTAGGTTTTTAGGCAGACCAGAGTTCGCTTTTTTGGTCCATATCAGAGTTCAATTACACATTCACACCTCCAAAACTAACCGGACTTTCTAGGCAAGCATACTAGGGTTCAATTAAAGTGGACTAAACAGGGGCGGTGTGAATACACCCTAGAACACCTAGTATTGTCCAGTAACTGTTCACTGTCAATTAACAATATATTGCTTACAGTGTAATTCTTGGGGGTTTTTGTGGCATAATTAAACAGTAGTTGGTCCTAGAGGCTGAAGCTGATGACAAAGCCTGAGGCAGATGTCCAGTTATAAAAACAACATGGTGGTTTATGCAAATAATATTCAATGAAGCTTCAAAGCATTGTTGTGTTTGCAATTGGAGCACTTTGCACATAAGGTGATGTTTCTAGGAACTAGAAAAAGATCCATCCAGTCACCCATCCATCGACTATCCCCGTTATCCTTGCCGGGTCGCTGGGGAGGATGGTGTTCATCTCCAGCAGTTATTGGAAGTGAGGCAGAGTACACCCTGAACAGGTCGCCAGTTCATCAGAGGACAACATAGAGACCGTTTAATCTAATAGTATTGTTTTTTGACTGCGGGAGGAAGTCAGAGGCAGCAGATTTAGATGAAAGGTCGCAAAATCGCCTGTCTAAGTTACAGACCATCTAGTAGACAGTCCTAGATTGCACAGTTGTAGATCGTTTCCCTGCAGGGAGAAAAACCAAACACCAGGGTGTTTGCAAATGCAGTTTTTTTTTTATTTGCTAAAATGACTAACAGAACATGCATGTATATATATCCCAAACTCCCTCTCCCACCCAGGCGCCATTCCTAGGATCGGTTAACACTCTGGTCACAAAGCGACAAGTTAATCTGCTCAGCAACTGAGTCAAGCACAATGTGATATAAACTCTATGTTGTAAATACCAATGTTGGGGTCAAATGAGGTTCTAAGGCGGGGGGAGTGAGTTAATCAAACAACTCTGTATCATTCTGAGGCAGGAATGGTGTAGTGCCTTCAACTGACATGTTTAAACATATTGTCTTTGAAACTTCTTCATTCTTCCTTCTGGTTGTTTCACAACAATAAATGAACATGGAATTAGAATTAATTAAAGTTATTATCCATGGCATCCTGTTGTATTCATGTTTGATACATTTATTTCGAAGTACGAAAAGAAGTTGTTCTTGAGTTATCCTGTTCCTTAGATAGAGTTCACTATAGGCTGCTCATCAGGTTGGCAAAGACCCCTATGGGAAGAGTTGACTGTTGTGCAATCAAAACGTTCTGGGTTCGATTCTAGCTTCCTCTCCTGCCATTCGGCAAGTCATTTAAGCCAAAGTTGCTAAACAGTGTGCTCATTGGTGCATGGCTCTGTGTGACAGATTTCTAACCAATGAACATGAAGCTACTGGCCAAAAGTTAAAAGACTGGACTACATTTCATCATATATAGATTTTCTCAAATACATTTTTATATTTAGGAAAACCTTTGCCTCGACAAAAACACAAAATCTGAGAATTTCCTCTAATTTTTGGAATTATGACAATTTTAGAATTAGACAAATAGAATCCAGAAAGAAAAGGAAGGTGGACTGAAGTGTTGACGGATTTTAGCTAATAGCCCCAGTAGCAACTTTAGCGCTGCAGTGTCTAAAAAGTTAGCCAGTTCCTATTTTCTTACAGTGTCTACAGATCAGCAAGATTTTGTTTATTAGGACCAAAAGTGCTGCCACGCTGGCAGTTCCCCATAATCAAGTGTCACTCTCCAGTAAAGTTGACTCTCAACGCCAAGAAGTTTACTCAAAAACTACTTCCCTTCTGACTTCAAAGTAAAAGTCTCAAACACTGTTGCAACAAAGTGTCAAACTTAAGACACAAACTGACACAAACTGATTTTAAAGTCATAGGTATGGCGGTGGCAGTTTTAAATCAAACTGAATGAAAGTTATTGCAACAGTAATGCTTTAAAACATGTCCGAAAGACTTTTAATGAGTTTCAACAAAAAGTATCAAACAAGACAGAGTTTGTTCATGCATTCTAACACTAAAAATGGCACGGTTTCAATTTTGATATATTTAACAAACGTAAAAAAAGGAAGAAATTGGAAGAAAGAATGAAGGACCAAACTAGGAAGTAAGGAAGGAAGGAAGGACAGATAGATCTGAGACAGTCTGGAAATATGAAATGCTTTTTTGTTTTTACCATCATACACATTTTCCTGTACTTATCCAGAGCACTGAATGATTTTCAACTCAATGTGAGAACATCATCATAAAACTGGATGTTAGCATAAAGACGATAATGGAAGAAGCTGTACCACACTGTCGATTTTACCATTTAGATATATTATTCTTGCACAACAAAACAAAACAACAACAAAAAAAAAGGCCTCATGAAAGTCACTTTTGTTTATTACACACAAGCAAATCAGAAGGATAAAGCCAAACAACCAGAGTTCCCCTGCGAGCCACAGCCACACAGCGTTATTTATGAATTTCATTTGTGTTTTTCTTAAAGAGGAGCTTGGCAGCGCGCCTCGACACAGAAGGGAGCTAGGACCCAGCAGAGGACGGCCAGAGAGCACTTTAAATTAGAAGCAGACTTCTGCTTCCTTCACTCCATCGCAGAGAGTCTCCCTCTCTTTCCAAAAGAAAAAGGAAAGAAAAAAAAACAAAAAGAAACTAAAGGGAGGGGGGGGGGAGAAGGAGACAGACGAGTCTGGGAATGGTTTTAAAGCCACATCTTGTAGGAAATCCTGTACAGAGCAAGTTAACGAGGGACACCGAAACCACGAGCGCTGAAGCTCTCCCCTACTGGCACCTGGGGTGTGTGTGTGTGCGTGTGTGGTAGTGTGTGTGATTCTGCACATATGCTACAGGAAGCACCGCGCACACGCTTTTTAAAACCGCTCTTCATCAGTCACCGCTGAACAATCTAGAAAAATTTAGAAAATATAAATGCAGCACAAGAAGCTAAAAGCAACGACGTTATCCACATCTGCACAGGATTACATACTGAAGACAGTTCAATCTCGTTTTGCATCAGTGGCAAACACACGCACACACCCATGCGCACTTCTCCAGGGACCAGACAGGGTTTCCCTCTCTGTCTACATCTGTGAATTGTATGAAGTCATTGCAACATCACACACACACACACGCACACACACAGAATAATACACATACACCCAAGCAACGGAGCAGAGAGAGACCTCCCCTGAGTGTGCTTGAATATACGGTGAGACTATGCAGTGGTCTACCAGAGTATAGAACAGACTAATAAAGACCAGATTTCACACACCGACCGGTGGGTGAAAATGTGGGAAATGATGACGAAAAGAAAATATTAATCAAGAGCAAAGAGCACATCTTCCTCGCTCTTTCTGCGTGTGGGATGACGGGCGCCCTCTGAGCGGAGCGTGTGCATTTTATTCCCAGAAAATGATATTGTCACATTTATGAGCGTGTGGGAGCCCTGGAATGGAAGAGGCTCGAGACTGTTTTGAGTTTACGTAACCTTCGTCTCTGCGTGGGATCTGAGTATTATAGAGTCGGGGTTTCATCCGCAGCCCGTCTTGCCGTGCGAGATGCTGGGAGTTTTCTTTGGGTTCTACCTACTTAGAAAGACCTTAACTGAATCAGTTGTAATGGTAGTATTCATAAAGCTTTAAATTCCCCCATCTGACTTTGAGCTCATTTCAATGTTCTTCATAAGCAGCTCAGGAGAAAAGACAACAGATGATACAGCGGACGTTCACCTATTCATGGATTTCTTTGAGGAAACTCCAAATAGTTTACAGAAAACATTCCTATTTATGGAGGTTTTTTTTACTGTTTGTAAAGAACATCCAAAAGAAAGAAAATGCACATTGGGATCCTGAAAAACCTAACAAGCTATTGACTGTCATTCGCAAAGCAACCAATCCAGAACCATCATTTAAATTTCTTGGCACTGATTGGATGTAACTCCAAGAGTGGAGATAAAGAAGACCATTGATTTTAGCCTCTGCGGTTACAGTAAGACGCTGTATTAAAGTAAGTTTGGTGTTTGAACTATTAAAATAGGCAAGAGCAATTGTTTTTGGAGGTGGTGTGAAGCATTAACAGATATTAACTAACAGCCCTATCCCTGGCCTTTAGTAGGAACTTTAGCTCTGTAAGTGGCTAAAAGTTAGCCAGTTGCCATTTTTGTACATTGCCTGTGGATGAACTAGATTCTGTTCATCAACACCCAAATTGCTGCCACACCTGCAGTTCCCCTAATCGAGTGTCACTCTTCCACCAGGCTGACTCTCAAATGCCAGCAGGTTTACTCAAGAACTACTTCCCTTCTGACTTCAAAGTAAAAGTCTCAAATATCGACGCAACATTGTGGAGCTTAAAACGCAAACTAATCTGTGTTGACATTGTCTTACTGCGATCGCCGTAAAAGAAAAAAAGTGCAGCAGACGCCTCAACGACAGCAGTTTGTAGTGAGTTTCGACAAAAAAAGTATCAGACAAGATGCAGTTTGTTAATGTATTCTAACGCCGAAAAATCTGTGCTTCCAATTTTGATCAAGTTAATGAAGAAAAACAAATGGTTATCTAGTCACTGACCAATTTTACAAGTCCATTGGTTGGTGGTTTACTAATAAAGCATTAACTAAGCCGTTTGTTTTCACTTAAGCTCCTCTTGACCGTTTGAACAGGACATAATGACCAACGTCACGCAATACAAGACTACTTTTACATTACAATGAGTCCAAACTACTATGTGTAACCTGAAAGCGGTAAGAGCAAATTTCACTTCTAGTAATGTAATCTCATTTCTGATAAATATTTGGTTTACTTACTGTACATCCAAGGCACCTAATGACCACATTTTCGGCTGCAACCAAGAGCTACTCTCAGAAAAAAAAAACACTTATGCAATAATATGTTAACCTCCTGCCATCAAACAGGCTTTTGTCCTTCATTATATATTAACTTATGTCTGTGGGACAAATATATTTAAAATTGAACTTCCATTTGTAAGGTTGACAATGTCCAAAAAAGTCAGATATTAGGCAAAGTTGGGTCATTTGTTACAAGCAACACTTGAAACCTGTCTTCCATTTAACAGCTCAAATTAACGAGGTCAGGGAACCAGAACACTAACTACTTCTACCCTCTTTTTTTTTTTTATTACCAGATACCGAGTACTTTCCAATGATCTTATGACTGTTATTACATATGCATAATGCAGGGTTTCCCCCAGAAAACCTGCTAAGCCCGGTGGTCGTGGCACCGAGGCGGTCCACTGTGTTTTTGTATTAAAAGATGTTAAATAGACAGGAAATGTAAAAATATTACTGGGTAATTAGATGTTATGGAAAACATCGCCAGTGAAACGTTATCTAAACCCACAACTAGTCTTAAAAACAACAAATCAAAAAACACAATTAAAATGAATATCAATTATTTGCACTTCTGTTTAATCCAAATTAAGTCAGCGGCTCCTTAAGGCCCCCAGGGCTTCAGGGCCCCATAAATGCTAATATTTTAACACAGACCACAGATGCATAAATGTTACAATTGTTTATTGAGATGATCAATGCTGATACATTTGATTTAATGGTTTCAGCATACATAGATTAAACATTTTAAATGGTTTAACATTTATATGTAAGATTTTAAGGAGATGGCAAGTTTACTTTGTAAAAGTTCAAAGAACAATATTCATAGTTAAACTGTTTTGTTACCATATCTACACTCTGATAGTCTTTGAGTTTGAACTTTGTTTGCCCACAAATACAAACTAGTAAACTGCAATTATAACTTACTGCTTTTTAGGTTTGCCAATTAAACTTCTCCCTCTCTCCCAGATTTCACTCAATTTAGCACAGAAGCTGTTAGTGGTGCTGATGTTTTTAGTAACAAAAGGGGCCCCTAAGTCAAATTCTGCTCCAGGCCTCATACAGACTTGGACCGGCCCTGTAGGAGTTAAATCCGCTGCACTGCGCAGAGATGCACAACAAACAGGAGATTTAATTCAATGCTGCTAATGTGGCTTTAGTAGCTCTTCCATTTCGTGTCTGTTGAGTTTTTATCAAGGAGACACAGAAACTATTTTGGTTGGTTCAGTTTCTCAAATCTCCGCGCGCATTAACTCTGGCTACGTGGACAAAGCATTTGACATGGTTGGTGCATCGTGTAACTGGAAAAAATTATACTAAAAGTAATAATAAAATAATGTAAAACCAGTGTGAAGCGTAACTATGAGGCGAATGGGAAAGCTCGTCACGGGGCTGAACCTGCATGATGAGGTTAGCGCTGGTTGGTTCACCACTAATGCTCCGACCAACCGGGAACACAAACATAAACCTTATCAGCGCAGACAGAGCCGGGCGCTGGGCAGCGTGTTGAGATG
>CAEGAE010023315.1:0-12615 GCA_903067095.1 Girardinus metallicus | reverse complement strand
TTAGTGGGGGTTTTCTCCGGGTGCTCCGGTTCCCCCCAAATGTCCAAAATCATGTAAATTGGGGTGGTTGACCATTGCACATAGTCCTGTATACAGTTAGCAGTGCTAACTGCTAACTGTATACATGCATATACAATGCTAACTGTATATGCATATATACTGTATATACTGTATATGCTAACTGTATATACAATATATACAGCATATGCTAACAGTATATACTGTTAGCATATACTGTATATACTGTATATGCTAACTGTATATACTGTTAGCATATACTGTGTTACTATATATGCTAACTGTATATACAGTATACTGTATATACTATATATACAGTATATACAGTATATGCTAACAGTATATACTGTTAGCATATACAGTATATGCTAACAGTATACACTGTTAGCATATACTGTATATGCTAACAATATACACAGTTAGCATATACAGTAACACTGCATATGCTAACTTTATATACAGTATATACAGTATATGCTAACAGTGTATACTGTTAGCATATACTGTATATGCTAACAGTATATACTGTTAGCATATACTGTTGGCATATGATAACAGTATATGCTAACTGTTAGCATATACAGTTAGCATTGTATATGCTAACTGCATACAATTAGCATATACAGTATATACAGTATATGCTGTATATACTGTATATATGCATATACAGTTAGCATTGTATATGCTAACTGTATACAGTTGGCATATACAATGCTAACTGTATATGCTAACTGCATACAGTTAGCATATACAGTAAATGGTCATTTCCATAATTACTGAGTCTCCTTAAAACAATTTCTTTCTTTTACACACAATATGAGGTCAGTTGTTGCTAATAAAACTGATTTCAGATCGTTTACGTCAATAAGGCCAACAAAAACATGCACTGCATGTCGTTAATTATAGTTCATATAATCTTCAATTCCTGGTTTCACAAAACCAGAAAATTGACAGAAAAAAATGTGCTGTTAAGAATGGTTCTTTTACCAATGAGGCTTTTGTGTGACAATATGATACAGTGATGACATCACTAATGGGCATGTCATTGACATTATGGATATTTATGTAGCTGAAGCATTAAAGTGTTAATCTGTCTGACCAACATTTCAGTGGTGTGTCCTGAAATCCCAACTAATGGAAAATGTTAATATGCCATTTAAATAGTTTGGATTCAGGATATTCTTATTTTTCATGTAGCTTTTGCACCTTAACAGACATGCGAGGCGATTTTAGTACAGTGTAGTATTGCAGTTATGTTGCTGCGAGCTTCAATTATCAAGAAAAGCTCCCAAAAAAACGACCGCATGAGTTTTCACATCTATCAGCGGACGGTTTGGGTAAATATCTGAGATTTTCCAATTTAAGACAATATCTTGCAACCATTGCAACTGAGAAATGTTTAGGATTAGGTAAAACAGATTTACCCTCTAGAACAATAAAAAAGGATTTCAACAAGTTTGGTTCCCATTTGACACTGAATACATGAAAGAGAAGCTTTAGAAAGTTTCACTATGATACAAAATGTCATACAGATGTTTGACATTTTGTTTCTCTTTAAGTATGACTAATCGTGGCTCTGTAAGACAGATGTTTTTCTACTGCTGTTTCTGTAACTTGATTTCCGATGGTTTGTCAACAGTAGAAAATAAGTCTGGAAGAAAAACCGTAAAAAAAAAAAATAAATTAAAAAAAACAAACGTGAGAAGCACCTCGCAGAAACATTCCCCTGTGCGACGTACCTGCCAGTGGAGGGACGAGTGAAACTGAGTCGCTCCATGACGGGGAGGTACAGCGAGTCGGGCATCTTCTCGCAGCGACACGCCTCGATGCTTAGATACTTGAATATGTGAACTTTACCCTTGATGCAGATCTGCAGAAACAGACAAGAGAGTCTGATCAGGATGAGCTGAAGGACAGCAGACCCAAGCCGACGGTTAGTTATGCTTCAAGTAGATTTGGCCTTTCTTCATTCTTCGATGTGCAATAAGATCAAAATCAGATCCAGTGTTTTCACTGAACTGATAACTGTAACAAACCTTGTTTGGAGCTCTGTTTTTGTTGTTTTATTTTGTCACTTTGTTTTTCTGCTCTTCTTTACGGAAATTTAACATACCTACAGGAAATTGTAGTAAAATCGGCACATCTAAAAAACTCTTGTTGCATGAAAAGACCCTTCGCCAAACAATATTTTTTGTTGTTAGAGGAGAATATTATTCATTTTAGGTTTCTTTTCAGTGGGTAACTTTTATATCTGTCAAAACTGTCACTATGTCTTGACAGTAGAATATGAGATCAATCTGTGGAAAATACAAACAAAAACAATCAGAGCCAGGATTAAACTGTCAATTAAACCTGTGTATGTGCTGCTCACACTCTTCCATAGCCATTTCCCTACGACAGAGCCTGCCATGAATGCTAAGGCTGGTTAGCATGGACATCAATGATGGAAGATAAACAGTTCTTCTAAAACAGAAAGTTCTTTTTCTGCCATTAGCACAGCTACAGCAAACTGGCGATCTTGAGCAGCACCTAAGCAAGCATGATTGACAGCGTGTCTTACAGTTAGCGCCTTAAGTTATCCTGAGCGTTCTCTGTAGCTTTGCTGCTAAAGGCCTAAAGGCTGGAAAGCAAGTGGAAATCACTTTTCCTCACTCTGCTGCATGATTGTGTTTCTCCTACGACTTTCTGATTCAGCATTTTCTGTCATTTCAGGTTGAAAATTTAAGCTCTTTTCCTGTTTTTTTTTTTTTCTTTTTTTCATAGGAGCTACATTTCGTCTGCCAATACATTTAGCTGTAGCTTCTACCTAAGCAGCTGTATCCTCATGTTTCCATCTTTCTGTGTTTAACTTTGTCTCTTTCCTAGGCAAATCGATTGAAGGAGGTATTTTTGAAACTGATTGTCTTTTGTACTCGTTTTTTATGGAATACATTTTACTACTGGCTCAAATCTCATGCTTTGAGATCATTGTGTTTCTCTGAATTTCCCTTCATTTCTTCTCTCTCCTTGTCATTTCTGTCTCCCCAAAAATTATCGTGACCTGTCCAAATTGCCACTAGTCCAATAAAGATAAAGGGAGGAATATCAAATTTGCCTCTGGCACTGCAGGACCTACCGTCCTGTCTGGCCAAGCTGCTAGGAAAAAGCACAGTAAGCCCGTTGCAGTGCTCTGTGAACGTACCTGTGCAGGTGGACTCTGTAGCGGGTTGTTCTCTAACTGCAGCGACTGCAGCTGCCTCATCTTCCTGTAGCACACCGGAATGGTGGACACCTTGTTACACGAGAAGTCGAACTTCACCAGCGGGAGGTCGGCCAGGTCTGAGGGAACACACAGAGAAACGCTAAAGTCTGGGAACTCTTCAGCGTTCAGAGAAACAAGATTATTTTATTTCCAGGTACATTTTTCTCTCACAAGCAGCGAACACGCTCCCCTAAACATTAAGCAAACAGCGGTTTGGTCGGAGGAAACTTGCGACCACCCGTGGCTCCTAAGGCGACGCCGGAATCATTTGCTTTAATCTGAGTGCGTTAACACTGGTGGAAGGGAGCAAATCAGAATCATCAGTTGCACCTATAAAATTTCCTGGATGCAGCTCCGGCATAAAAACGTTTACCAGACCAATAAAACAACACATTTACTGAGAGCTAAAAATGTTCTGCTGAATTTTAGCTCAAATCACCGACAGGTTTCCCACCAGAGAGAACAATAAAGCTGCTGTTCATTTCCAAAGAGGCTTGTAATCACTGCAGCAGAGCGTCCCACTGCTGCTGCTCCATCGCTCGTTAAATCCCTCAAACCTACAAATTGTGCTTGACTCATGTTGGAGTTTAGAGAGAGAGGAAAAAAAAGTGGAATTAGCAAAGTCAATGATGTCATGAAAGCTATTTATAACCTGGACGGACCAACACACGAGACGTTTAAAGCAGGAAACGTCATCTACCCTGTTGATCTGTTGATTGTGTGATGCGAAAAAATTCTTTGTAGCAGCTTTGCAAAAATAAACTCATTTTAACACAGAAACTTGTTTTTTAAAAAAAACTATTATTTTATATTTTATAAATTGTCGTGTTTTTGTCAGGTGAGTTTATTTTTGTATCTCTATTTTGCGCAACTGTACCGTCAATGGAAAAGTTTGTTCACACAGTCAGTCATTTAAAACAAAACACATGCTGCGCCATCAAACTCCAAGCGATCTTGTAATTGGAAGCTGGCAGCCGGACCAACAGCCTTCATTTTATTTGTTAATGTTTCTTCCTTCAGAATAAGAGTCACAATGTTTTGCTGCACAACAAACTGTCCCAAACATTATTGCAATAAAGGATATCATTGTTATACCATTTTCAACTAATAGTAATAATATTAATGCCTTATTTATGCAAGAACACCCACTTAAAGATTAAAAAACTTTAGATTCTAAAGAACGTGTACAACTGGAATTGTAAAACATTTTATTTTAAATATCCAAACTAAACAGGCAAAGCAAGTGGAGCAACAGTAATTGAAGTTGATTATGAAGTAGCGGGAAACAGGCAAAAGTGGCAGGTGGTGCAAACCAACTGTTTTAGCAACGGGTGTCAAATGTTTGCAGCGCATCTCAAACCGTCGGCTTTCCATCGATGTTAACGGCGAGCGTCTCTTCATCCACTGTTGTCCAAATGGAGGTGACTTTCATTTGTCATGCTACTGACTGATTTATTGCTTATCTCAAAGATACAGCTTGTTAGAGTCCAATTAGATCTCACTGCACCACTAATTTCAATGTCCATGCTCATCTGGACCTCAACGCTATAATCACATTCCACAACTCAGAGGTTGTTGTAGGAACACTGACATCATCGCTTTCTCTTCAATCTGAAATCTTAAAAATTATGTCTGGCCGTGTTCATTAAATTTATACAACGACCTCAGCCTGATGTGACCGTTTGAGGACAGAAACCAGTCGAACGAAACATTTGTGGAGTTTCTGCCAGAAAACCTGCTAAACCCCGATGGTAGGGGCGCTATTAAAGTAAACCAGCGGCCCACTGCGTTTTTGTGCTAGAAAATGTCAAATGTTACAAAAATTCAAAAGTGCATGAACAGCCATCATAATCTGGAAATAATAAGCAACAGGCTGAGACAGCACAATTGTGCGTATCCCCTCCTACCCAGTTCAAAGCATCATCTATAAACTCAGTTTAATCTGTTCGTACAGTTACTAGCATAGTCTGGTAAAGACAAGGGTGTGTAAAAAAAACATACCCTATAGTTTTTTTGGGTTGTTTTTTTTTTTTTACACACTATAGGGCATAAAATAAAACCCTATTTAAAATAAACAAACAACATATAACCTAGTGGGGAGCTATTAAAGCCTGGCTGCCCGCCAGGCTTATAATACCCTGGGGGAAACTGTGATTTGTATTCCAGGCTCCAGTTGACAGGTTCTCTTTATTTCAACCTCATGCTGGTGGTCCAAGTGTCGGCCAAGCAGCTAATAAAATGATCGTTGCAGTAAAGATGGAAATATATTCCACAAATGATGAAATTCACACAACGTAAACAACCATGTCGCTGTGAGGTCAGTCAGGATGTTTAAAGCGGTTCGGAGGAAGGCGGAAAGGAGAGCAGTAATGGTTACCGTCAGCCTTAGTGCCACTAATCAGAACAATCTCAGTGTCATGATGAAGATTCCAGCCATGAGGAGGAGGATGTTTCCACTGCTACTGCAGTTTAATCCTCAGGTTGGGAGCCTCACTCCCAAACGTTATGCTTTCGCCGCCCAGAGCTTGGCCGCGTTCTGAACAGTGCTGGTGGTCTCACATCTCGGGGGGATATTAAACTCAGAACAACTTCCCGTCTGGTCTGCGATGGATGAGGATGGCAGCGGCACGGGGGGCTGCTGAAGGAGTTCAGGTCGTAACACCGGGGCGAGCGCATACGTGCCCGGTTTGGAAACCGGAGCGGTAAGTCCAAACAGAAGGGAGGGGGCCGGGAGGTGGAGCAGAGCGAAACATCCAGCGAACAGGCCGGAGTCATTCATCATTCTGATCGACTATCTGCAGTCTGTCTGTAAAGTAACCACAACACAGACGGGGGACAAAACGTCCTCATGTTTCTGTGCCTAGTAAAGACTCTAATGAGACCTCCGCTTCTGAGATGTCTTTTGGTTTTCTGTTTGCTACAATAAAATATTCTATGAAGTAAAACAACCAGCAAAACTGGCATGAGAAACAGAAGGCATTGAGAAATAGAATATGGCGCTCTTAAGTTATTGTTAAAGGTTCTTTCATGTGTCTGGGCTCGTAAGCTGCACTTAAAAGGGACACGATTGTGTGTTCCCCAGACACAGTAGTGACAATCAAGTAACCATCTTACCTTTAGTTGTTACAAAAATGCTGTATATAGGCCTGTCACAATAATCAATAAATCAATAAATCGCATGATAAATTAAAACAAACTCAATTTGTTTGAGTTGGCATGGTTTATCATTTATCTCTTTTTTTTCTCTCTTTCCACCAAAAACTGGATAGTAAAAGTCTTCAGTTTGGTGCTTTGATCTCAACTAGACCCTTTTTTTGTTTACAAAGACTTCAAAATTCGTTTTATTTCTTCTTTTGTTGATTTATTTTTGATATGTAAAATGTCTTCTGGTTGCAGTGTTAAATGTTTATTAGAATTTAAAGTTTTCTAATCTCTTAGAATGTTCTCTCGCATTATTATTTTGCCTTCACCATTATATTACTTAAAAATGGTCTCAAAACAACAAAATAAAACGCAATAATTTCTGTCACAATTACAAAATGTGTAATTGTGACAGGCCTATATATATATATATATATATATATATATATATATATATATATCAAATATGATTTAAAAACAATTTGACTTTGTAATTTAATGTCTTGAAATTGGGTCTCTGTCTCTTTAAGAAGCTCCTGCTCTTTCTGAAGTCATCACAACATGGCTCCTCTACTAACTTTAACAACAATTTTACCAGCATTTCACTGAGCATTAGCTCCTTATACTGAGCTCAGCAGATGTGCAGTTCCACCAGGTGTTTGCTAATTGATGCCAGCTAGTCTGAAGGAGCTGAAACTGCAGGCGTGAGGAGGAGCTTCGTCCTCGAGGTGGAGCTAGGTCCACCCAGGTATTTTGTAACAGCTGAATGGCTGCCACGAGAGAATAATCAAATCCACACTCCAAGTGTGTCTTTGACGAGGGAAAAGCACCATAAAGCTCAAAGAAGTTGATTTTACATAACATTGCCCCTTTAAATCGATAACTGATTCTCATCCTCAAATTTACAGAATCAGCTCAACTTCTTCCTTCTACTCAGATACCAACGGTCTCTTTTCCACTAAAAATCACACTATGAAGGATATTTAATTTAATTCAACAATGTTTCTAATTCTCTTGACCAAATAGGGTCGGTTCTGCCAGAAACTTCAAAATGACATTTGTAATCACTGGTGGATACTTCTTCTATACAGTTTATTAGAAACAATAGAGATGTTTTGGTTTTCTCCGGTCTGAGGGTCTGCTGCTTTAGTTTGCTGAAATTCGGGACATTTTAAGTGAAAGACAAAGACTCAGCAACCAGGCTGCTTTTTAAAAACGTCTAATCCGAGTCTCTCCGGATGACTTCTGGAGAGGTGTGGTTCTCTCGGTGTCACCAAGCAGATTGAGACCTTTGAAAACCAGAGGGTGATCCGCGGTCACGCTGGGGGTTCGGTATATTTTAGGAAGCTAAGACGGGTGTGGCAGAGCATACGGAGGACTTTGTGGTCTAAAAAGAGCCCGTTGCCGCCGACGTTACAGCCACAGTTTAAACACACACAGGGAGAGAAACAGAGCAACCGGGGTGGAAAACATAACCTCGCACAGATAGGGAACAGACTCACCTTCCGGCAGGACGCAGAGGAGATTTCGCCGCACGTTAAGTTCCCGCAGCGCTTTGAGTCTGCCGATGTGCCGGGGGAGGGCCGTGATCTCGTTACAGCTGATGTCCTGCGGCACATAAAACAGCATTAAATTTACAACATCTTCAGAGATTTGACAAATGGGTTTTTTAAGTAGAATACTTAAAAATACCAGATGATATCATGAACAGTTTAACACAAGTCTTATTTTCATATTGATCTGACTAAAGAGACTTAAAACATCCAAGTAAATACTCAAGTAAGAGTAAAAAAAAAAAAAGTATTTGGTAAAAATGTGATCCAGGTAATAAGAAACAAAAAAAATTATTACTTAATATTTAAAAATTACATCATTTGTATAAAGTCATGTGGAAATGTTGGTATTTTAAAGACAAAATTGAATATAAGTAATAAAAAACATAATTACAAAAAGTAAATAGATAAAAAAGTCAGGCACCGTGGGAATTACTGAGCTCATTTTAATTTATCATGCGATCAGTTGATTAATCAATTGCTTATTTAGGTTTAGTGAGGTTAGTCACAGTGGCTAGAATCATAATTCATAATACAATCACTCAAGTAAAAGTAAAAAGTACAGCACAGTAAATAATACTGCTAAAAGTACACTATTCCAAAACGTTACTCAAGCAAATATAAGTAAATGGATTTTTTATGCCAAATCAGCCTGTACTCCACCTCATTCATTTGAATGAAAATTGCATTAAAACGTAGAATTTCAATCTTTATTTTTCTACAGACGTCAACCAATAGACGGTTTTTATGGGGTTTTCCTTTTGTGCGTCATCGTGTCCAGTCGGAACTGATCAGTATCTGACTATGTCAGAACTTGGAAACAAGCTGGAATCAGTGTCGACCAGGAAAGGCCTAATCAGCGTATGTCTAGTCTCAAACACTCTCAGGACTGAACTGAAATCAGTACGAGGCTGAGTGAGTCTCACCAGCTCCATGAGGCTGTGCAGCTGCCCAATGGTCTCCGGCAGGCTCACCAGTTTGTTGTTGCTGGCGTTGAGGACCCTCAGAGGTAAACCGCAGAGGCACGACGGCAGAGAGCCCAGCTGGTTCCGACTGCAATCCAAACACACACACACACACACACACATATATCACTGACACGGAGGAAAACTATCAAAAATCATTCATATGTGGCTTATATAAAAATCATGAAGGAAATTTAAGTAGTTTGTAGGAAAAACAAACTATAAAAGGAACAGCTAAATTATTGGGGATGTGATGATAGATGCAGCTCTCCAGACACAAAGTTCTGACAATATTTTGGGGACGACTAAGAATCATTTTTTGGTTTTATTTTCACACGTAGAGCAAAGTTTTTCACAAAAGACGAGCTATGTTTAATCAGTGGGGGTTAAATGTGTGTAGTTAGCTTAGGATATTTATTACAAACTGGGTAGTTTATTGTTTGTAGGAAATCCCAAATCAGACGCAAACATTAGCATTGCTAACAGATAGCAAGTTCTGGTTTTCAAGTATTTTTCTATGGCAGCTCAGCAAAGAAGTAAATTCTGTTCAATTCTGTTTCTCACGTTAGCCCACCAGGCTAGGAGTAGTTTGTTTATCTTAAATAGGGACTTTTAAAAGCACTAGAGACACTTAGCTAGATCAATAACTGACTCATTGAACTGGATGTGAGGGGGTACTGATCCTGCACCTGCCCACTGGCTTCAAATACTTTTATTTCCAAATTATGATGCTCATGCACCTTCAAGTTTTTGGACCTTTTGATGTTTTTTTTAACCCAAAAACACAGTGAGCCGCTGGTTGACTGCCCTAGCACCCCCTAGCTTAGCAGGTCATCTTGGGGAAACTCTGAACGACTTTAAAATCTTCTGAAAATTAGAAACTTTATTTTTATAACCAGTTACTGCTCCTTCAACTATTTCTTTAGCTCTCGCAGTTTTCTACCCAGCACCCAGTATTCAGCCACAAAATCTAATTAAAGACTTCTTCAACCGACAGAACAAAACAGGCGATTTAAGAACTACTTCCTTTCACACTTCAAAATAAGAATATTAGGCATAGATAACAACAGGTTCAGGTACACACCATTACTTCCTTTCGCCTTACACTGTTAGTCAAGCAGAGGAAGTGTTTTACATTTTCTTCAACAGTTTCCACACGTGAAACACTTCCAGAAATATATATACGTAGTAGTAAAAGAGCCGTGTGGAACAGTTTCTAAGAGTCAAAAAATAAAACAAAACCACACACATGATCTACACAATAGTACACACAGAGATGCAGATACTGACACACACACACACCTTCACCACACAATGCGAAACCTCAAATGAGTCAGCTCTAAAGAAAAAAAACAACAAAAAATAGCCCTTTGGAAACCAGTCGTCCACAACAGCGCACTCACTTTAACGTTTTTAACACTGATCTTTCTAATTTCAGATTGTTCTCCTATCAAAGTGTGTGATGTTAGACTGAGTTGAATTAATCTGGTGTAAAGCACTGCTAGCCACAGATGCTAAAAATACAGATTTCTAGAAAGGAAAAGAAAAAATCAAAATAGGTTTTATTTTTGTCTGTGTAAGTGTACTCAAGTGTAATGAGTCAAACAGCCTTCCTGTCAGTGTTTCGGACATGCACAGTTTTAATCTCTGCCAGGGCGCCACAAAATCCCCTTTGTTTTTTTCCCCCAAATTCCACTTTTTCTGTTTCAATTTCTCTGAATACTATTTTAACCATATTTATTAACCCAAAAAGTACATCATTTTGATGCGAATGAAAACAATTTAACAAATCAATAGCCAGAGGTCAACATTTCCTGTTATTCTGTACCACAAATGGAACAGACTGCTGTGGTTCAGCAGAACTTTGGCTTTGAAAGTTGTTGAAATGTGTTTTCCCCTTCATGTTTGTAAAGAGCTGAAACATTATGAGGAAAACTAAGAATGTCATCTTTAACATGACTGAAAAACTTCCCTTTTAAAAATGAAGAGTTGAACTCTACACCAAAACACTTATCACATAAAGAAAGAAAAGACCAAAGAATACTGATTCATTATAATGTTTAAAAGTTAGCTAGCCAGCTAGCATCTGTACGTTTCTGAGTAGTTGTCATGTCTTTGTTGCTCCTTTAATAAACCAAGTTTTCTCCTGTCTAAAACTTGCACTAAGCTCCAGGAGTTTTCTTGGGAAGATGTTGGTGTTTCAGAGCGTTTTTTTCCAACATGGCTGACAGGCTAACTCTGTGTAGAGAGTCGAGCCAAGAGCCCGTTGTAACTAGGTAACGGCGTAGTCCTCCTCTTAAACAGGGACGTGCGCACCTGAGGTTCAACGATGTAAGCGACTGCAGGGTGATGATGCTGTCCGGGATGGTCCTGATGCAGTTGTGATACAAGTTTAGTGTCTCCAAGGCGACCAGGTGGCAGACCTCTGAGGGGACGTCACTCAGCCGGTTCTTTGAGAGGTCTGCAAAAAAAAACAAAAAAAAAAAACAAAAACAGAGACATTTAAAAGAAAAAAAAAAACAAAAGCAAGAGAAGATGGATTTTATTTGGATATGTAGAAATTTTGTTGCTATAGACACGTTGCATGTTATTGTTTACATCCGGAAATTTCACGGATGTGAACAACGGTGGAGGCGTCTGTTATAGTGGCGCTGTCGGGTTGGACAATTCCTTTAACAAAATGAAACCTGGAGATGCAGGTATTGTTAATTTAGCGCACTGCGGCAAAGAGAATGGGGAAATTAAGCAGGAAAACCATTTAAGAATAACTAAAAAAAAATTCTTATTCTTCTGCTTTATACCCTACGCGCAAACCCGTTGCCATAGCAACCGTCAGCAATGCCTCTAATGCGTCAGGATTCGACACCATAAACACGCAAACATTTCCCAAACGAAGAACAGAACATTCAGTTTGTCAGAGTATCATGTTTTCAGGCCTGATGTCTATTCAAGCCTGGAAACATGATACTCTGCAATATTTAATGAGTGAGCGCTCTGGTAGATTAGCTACCGCTGCTATTAGCTAATCTAACACAGCGGTGGTTGATTAGTTCATTTAAACATCTGCTCTACTGATGATCTGTCAGAGAGTTGCTGTGTCGATTGCCCGTTTTGTTTTCAACTCAGCCGAGAGAGCAAATACCACAGCACATTTAAATAGTAAGGTGGTCAAAGTCAAGCTAGCATAATTGACCTACTTCCCTCTTCCACGCTATTTTTTTTTTCTATTAAAACTTTTTACCAACTTGTTGAATGTGATACCCTTGGACCTTGTTAGTCCAAGGGTAGTTGCCATAGTGTTGAAAATAAGTAGCAAAGCACTGGGTCCCTTTTTCTTTTATAAATTATCAGACATTAAGATTTAGCATGTTATGTTGACCATTTAAGAGCTAAAACCAACGGCAGGTTTCATAGACCTTTTTCACGACAACCGGAAGCTGCATCTGATAGGGCTGGGGTACTTCCTGTTTTATTGGCTGTATTTCAAGTACTCTAAGAAAAATGTTTCTCCTCCGGTCCTTTTCATCATCCTTACTTAATTTGCCAGCACTTTCTTTCACTGATGCGGAGGAAATCGCAGCGGCGAATTCGCCCAACAAACGTGTGAAAGGATCCAAGGTCCTTCATCCCTTCGGATCGCTTGGATCCACGGCCTCCGTTGGTCCGGGTCCGTCGGGAACGCATGATAGGACAGATA
>CAEGAE010023314.1:0-16755 GCA_903067095.1 Girardinus metallicus | reverse complement strand
GTGGACTTAAATACACAGGGAGGGTAATCACAGAATAAGACACACCTGGGAGGCAATCACAGGGAGAGACAGGACATCACGGAGAAACACAGAGACAGAACCTAACTAAACACACAGAGAAAACTCAAATAAACACAAGAAAAACCCAAATCCCTACAAAAACAAAGCAGAGAAAGTCAAGTATAGGGCTGAAACGATTAATCGTGTTGAATTGATTATTGAAATAAGTGTCAACTAATTTAGTAATCGATTAATTGTTAACAGACTCAAATTCTTTATGTGGCAAGAAACAATCAGATTAATAGTGTTGAATCGATTATTGAAATAATCATAAATTAATATAATAATCATATAATCGTTAACTAAAGTATACAGACTCAAAAATGGTCAAAGTTAAATAAAAAATATGAAGAATTCTTTATCCAATTAATCAAATAATCAACAGATTAATCGATAATCATTACTTGCTGCTCTCGTAGAATCATATTCTAATGCTAAACTTCAACAAAATATCTAGTTAAAGTTCAAATGACTAGTTTGATGTTGAAGAGATTTTATTTTTGACAAAAAGTCAAATTTTCTTGATTGCAATTGATTTGTTAAATCAATAAAAAGGGTAAAACATTCAGGGGGGAGAATACTTTTTATAGAAACTGTATTTGTTTTGGCAATAATTTATATAAGTGTTTAGATTTAAGGGATTTTAAGATGCAGCATGTCACAAAAACACTTTTTTAAGTGTAAAACATAAAAAGCAACACTGTAGGTTACCACTCGTCATTAGAAAAGCACAGGTATATTTCTCCAAACATAATAAAAGTTATGGCATAAATGTAGGCAGGAAGTCAAAAATCAAAAAGGAAAAAGCAAAGAGGAGCCACTTGAAAGGTTGAAAAACAAGATAAGACAATCAAATAAGGGCTAATGTGGGCTGATTTACATATATTGAGCAAAACAAAGGCACAAATTATATAAACTAATTAAATGGGGAGAGAAAAATCAATGTAATTTGCCGTTTTAGTACAGCTATGATACTAGCCATCAGACAGAAGTCAGATTCTAACTGCAAAACGAGTCAGTTGTTTACAGTGACAGATGTATCCATGCACACGTTTCCTGCCATAAACACAGATAAACAAAACCCCCGATAATCTCTTATCTGCCTTTCCTCCGTAAAAGGGTAAAGATGACAGGTGGCCATAAGTGTTTGCCTTTTATGGGTTCCAGAGCTTTTATTTGCTCACTGCAGTGTAGATAAAACCTAGCAGACAATTAAATGTTCCCACACAAAAGGACACCACATGCAGCCGCATCCCTGTCTGCAACTCTCTGCTAAATATAGTGTTTTACGCTCCACAGTGGAGGCACTGGACGACTGGGAACAATAAAACCAATCCTTAAAAAGGGCAGGCGCTCAACATTACCTGCTTATTTTCTAATTATAGGCAAACTGTCGGGATTTCTAGAAAGTGGTGCAAAGCTTTCCAACCAGTCAGTTGCATGAGAAGATAATTCATCCAATATTAATGGATTAATTGTTAAAGTGAAGCAAAAAGGTTAGAGCCTTTGAGCGACAGAAGTGAATGTGATCTCTCACTGTAAAAAGAGTCGCATGCAAACGATTTCTGGTTTCTCTGCTGGTACTGGCAGAAAGAGCACACACCTAGAGGCGGCGTGACGTGAGGGACTTTTTAATTAATCAGGGTAAACGCGGCCGACATTTGCCTTGAGCGTTTGTGTCACAATCAATAGCCGAGCAGGCTGGCAGAAAACAAATGATGGTGCGGTGACCTCGTGGAGCCTCGCTCTCGCCATGTGTCTCAGTTTGTGGCCAGACATACAGGAAGCATCAACACATGTAAGAAGTATGAGCTGGAATCCAGGCATCTGCACTGATGACCACTTTAAATTCATGATATTATGACTATTTTAGTTATCGATTAATCGGTTATTCTGACGATTAATCGGGTAAAAAAATGGGCAAGTTCTGCCCATTTTTACTTACGCCTTTTTATACAATATTAGAAAGACATTAAAAGATGTACATTAATTAAATTACCTTTTTAAATAAGAAAACAAACATTTTGTTGTCTAAAATTCAACAACACAGCATTCCTTTAGTGAATGCAGCTACAAAATACTTTGTAATTCAACCCTTTCTGCTTGACTTAACATCAGCACAGTGAAGGGCTGATCTGTTGATTATTTTTAGGATTACCAGTAAATAACTGGATAGCAACTGGATTTGTTTGTTTTTTACAAAACTTCAACTGGGTGTAGCTAATTTATGACATCTGATGAGTTTTGGGTAAAACATATTTAAAGAAAGTTGTTTTTTGTCTCATATGCAAAATTTTGACTTAATTACAGCTCAGAGTATGTTTTTCTTTCAGCAAATGGCCTTTTTTGAGTCTTGTTACTACAGCTAACAATTAACTGATGAGTAAAATTAGTTGATGATTATATCAATAAATGATTAATCACGATTAATCAGATTAATTGTTTCAGCCCTATATGACATGATTCACCAAAAATCATTCTGAGGAATTAATCTACCTTTTAAAAGGAATTTTTTTATGGAAAAGGTTGAATTTAAGATGTTATATGCTAACATTTCTAAGGTGACACTTTCCAAGCTTTGTGAAATGGATAAAATGTTGCCAAACATAGATCGACAAAAAATTTCAATAATGTCAGATTCTTGTAAATCGGAAACCACTGCATTCTCGTTTTTGCACAGCAGACTTACAGTGACTAAGGACGACTTTTCCAAGTTGAGTCATCTCACTGTTTCCTCCTTTCATAATTCTACATGACATGTTAATTTCCCTCTAATGGTGTGTTCAGAAGTGTGTGAACATAAGAGGGCTGAGGGTCCCTGCTGAGAGGATTACGGCATCTCAAAACTCCCAGCAGGCTTTCGACGGAGACTGCATTTCCAACTGTCCAAGAGATGTCTTCAGGTTTTAGCAATGAATGTCCTTTTACTTTGTTATTGCAATATATGTCCAAATACTACTATTTATCTGTCAGAAAGACTGAGTTTTATCTTGCCGCAAATTATGAGAACATATTACAATAAAAAAAAAGAGGACAACATTTAAGAGGATGATTCTGTGAACTAACTGGAAGAGATTTTATTTTGTTGGCAAAATGTAAGATTTTCCACTTCCATTTTGCATCTCAACTGCTTCAAAAAACAGCCCAAGCGCTTAAAAAAACCCTAAACAGCCATTTTCTTTTTTCTTAAATTAATGTTTTCTGGTATCTGGAAAATGAGCTGTTTCAAAAGTCTTACATTCAGGGCATTCCGGCGTTACCTAGCAACCCCAGGCCAAGCCCAGCCCGTTACCTAGCAACCCAACTGGAGTTCCAAGACGTTTTGTCAGCTGGTTTTATTGCTGTACAGTAGCTGCTAATGACAAGTGGTTGTTCTGTACTCAACCTTTTTCTGTACAAAATAAATTCAGCTAATATGAGACGTTTTGTAGTGACCAAGCGTCAGTTTGTGCTGCTTAAATAATTAAAGATTTAAATGAGTTTTCTAGAATCAATTACTAATATCAGTATGAAGTCATTTAGACCTATTTTGGTTTGATCTGAGGTGTTAAGAACCCAAAATAAATGGAAATTGAGTGAAATAGAAAGTCTTCAGAAAATAGTATGCAATGAAATTAAACTACGTGAGATTTGTATATAATTTTTATCTCATTTATCACCATATTTCAACACAATATACCTTATTACCAAGAGAAATAAATTGGTACAAAATGGCTTAAGAACACAAAAACAATGAATATGTAAAAAGGACGTTTTGACCCACAGCCTGTCATGTTACATCTGTTAGCTAAATAGTTTTTAAGCTACTTTACTTTGTTAGCTCCTAAGGCTCTTTAAAAGCAGCTTAAATAATTGTCAAGTTCTAAACTGTCAAGAGTAAAACTTTCAAACAGGGATAAAATGGATTATTTCCAGTTGTAGAAAGGCTGTAAAGTGCATTTTTTGTTTGTTTTTAAGGAAGAATGTGCACCAAATCACACTGAGCTTAAAAATAAAAGGTTTTATCCTTTTAAAACAGACTCTGTGGTGCCTGGATAAGGATGTAGCTCAGTAGAAACAACCCCTATGGTGCTGAATAAGAGACAGTAATTAGGCTCTACAGTTTGTAGGAACTTGTTAGACCCACTAATCTATATAAACCTTGCTCCTAAGGGGCGTAAATGTAAAACTATGTTGAACAAATGCAAATATTTGCATGAATAAAACAATAAACGTAAAAAATACCAATACTATAGTTTTAAATCTAAGTGTTAGGACACTAAGGTCCGTAAAATAAAAGATCTGAGTTTAAACAAGTATGTATCCCTGACAAACTGTGCTCTATAGTGGAATTGCATTACAAAGACACCCAAGAGGGGTCGAATCCAAAAAGAGGCAAGAACCTTCAACCCAAAATTGCAAATTTCACACCCCTCCCAGGCCTGGGTTTCTCTGAGTTTCTGTGATTGTGGCTGCTCTGTAACTGTAGAAGTAGGACACTCAGTCTGAAGAGGGGGATGGAGCAAGGCTGCTGAGACACAGATGAAGATGAGCTGAAGGGATCGAAGAGGAGTAACTGTTAGCTATTTTAGGGAAAATAATACATAAAACAAGAGAAGGGAATTCTAAAATAGAGTAGGAGTACAGAAACAGACTGAAAAGACGAGCTTTATTAGTCAACTAGGGATGTATTTTGTACTGGTGAACCTACAAGTCTGTAAAAACAGGGCTGGTTGGGACATTTATGCTAAAGCAATGACATGAATTTTTCAAAATCTGCAAGAGGACAAAGTTTTAAAGAGGACAAGTAACTTTCCATCAATGTTTTTAGAGTCAATGTGATGAATAACGTCCAAAATTAGATTATTTGCTCCACAATATACAACCTGACCACTATTCATCCCTTGACCTTTAGTGCAGATGGATCATCTCAGTGTACAGCAGTTTGTTCCCCTATGTGGCCATGACCAAGAGCTGTGGGACTCATAGTCTGTTCCATGATTAATGGAAGAACAAAAAATGCACAGTTGGTTCCCAGGCATGTGCATGTATATATCCACATACAAAGCTTTTGCCAGTGCAAGTTTTAAGATGAACTAGCTCTAGACTTCAACAGTATTCTCAGAAACTGAGAAAACATTTTAAATCCATTTTAGGGATCCAAATAATGATCGATTAATCTATTATTCTGACGATTAATTGATTAATCTATTATTCTGGCAATTAATTGGATTAAAAAAATCTGGCATGTAATGCAAATTTCTCAATCATGTTTAAACAATATTACAAACACATTGAAAGATGCAAATAAATTATTCATTTTTCAATAAAAAAATTAACATTTTTTGTGCCCAACAGGCAATAACAGCATTAATTTTGTGAAATTTGACATCAACATGTGAAAAGTTCAGTTTTTCTGCTTGACTTGGCATCAATAAATTGCAGCTCTAATTTGTTGATTACTTTTTGGATTAACTGATTAATAAGTTGGTAGCAAAATATGTTTGTTTTTTTTAGCAAAATTTAAACCAGCGGAAGCTAAAACTGTAGCACACGAGGAGTTTGGGTAGAACATTTTTTTTTATCTCAAATGCAAAATGTATATAAACTTTTTGAAAATTTTTTGCTTTATTACTGCTGTATGTATGTTTTTTTTTTCCAGGAAATGACCTTTTTTAGTCTGTATACTCCAGTTAATCATTAATCGATTGCTAAATTAGTTAGCGATGACTTCAACAATTGATTAATCACAATTAATTGCTTTAGCCCTTGCTTCAATTGATTCAGATAAATAAGTTATTTTTTAAATTTTGTTATTTGTAAGTACTGGGGCTCAGTTTAGCTCCGTTCCAGACAGCGTGTCAGCCGTTCCCGGGGCTTACCTGTGGCCATCTTGCCATCGGCTGCGGCGGGTCCATCAGGAATAACGCTTTTGACCTGGAGGAACTCATCGGGCTCATCCCCACCGATGATGGTGAAGCCGAACCCCATGCTGCTCTTTTGGAGCGCCGTGGACAGGAAGCTGCCTTTCAGCTGAGTCGGGTCTCGGGTGAACAGGGGCTTCTCTAAAAATGAAAACAAACAAAAGCGATAACCGGTTTAATTATAACCCTCAGTTAAATTTTTTTTCCAGTCACTGAAAGAACCTCAAAGCTGGAGCAGGGTGGGGCTCAGAGGGCAGAGACATGAGGGGGAAAGCTTGTCCATTACGAAGGGAAACTGGCAGGGTAGCATAACTGGACACAAGTTGGGCCGTTGTGCCAATAGATGCAGGTAAGGTTTAGCAATTCCTACTCCAGATGCAAAAATCCACCCAAACGAGACCGTCACCGGATCGCTCTCCTCCAAAGCTGATCATCCTCCTGATCAAAATCTTAAGCGTAACTGAAATATTCCAAAAATTTATATTTTGCAGTTTTGGATTTTAAAAATATTCTAAATAGAGCCACGTCCCATCCCCCAACTGAACATTTACACTCACACGTGAAAACGGCTGCAAACAGATGCGCAATTATACAACCGCAGATCTTTGGAAAACAGAAGTGGAGCCTCCTGCATAGCCAACAAGAATGCAGTAAGTGGTCTCTGGAAAAAAACTCTCGTCTTCTCCAGCAGCCATTGTACAACAGTAAAAGCAGCTGACAAAACGCACTGAAACTCTGCCTGGGTTGCTAAGTAACCGGCTGGGCTTTGATGGGGTTGCTAGGTAACGGGCAGTACCTGCTGATTTGTGACGTTATCGAAACAGCTCATTTTCTAAACACCAAAAAGTATTAGATAACTGCCAAAAATCACCTGGATGTTTTTTATTTTTTCAAGCATTTGGGTTGTTTATAGAAGTAGTAGAAACCCAAAAGGAAAAACAAAACGACGTTACAATCTGAAGGTTTTTGAAATGGCTCATTTTCCAGACAACAAAAAACTTCAACTTCCTGCCAGAAACTTTCCTGGTGTTTTTTTTTTTTTAAGCACTTGGGTTGTTTCTAGGAGCAGTAGAAACCTAATAGGAAGTATAAAAACGTGAATTTTAAAGTAAAGGTCCACTTAAAGGTTGTTTACAGTAAAATGCTTACTCAGATTTTTTTTGTCTTCCATTTCTTCTTTTTGCATTTTGAAGCTCTACTTAGAACTGTCTTAACATCCAGCAGTGCAAAATGTGAATTCTTGCCATTTTTCAACTGGTCTTCAAACTTTGATCAGGAGTGCACGACGGGGCGGAGGGCGTGCAGAGTGCAGCAGTGGTGCAGTTCATGGGTCCAGCAGAAAACATGCTCTCAGCAGGGGATCAGTTCCACAGGAAGATGCTCGGGGAGTTTTAAGGAAAAGTAGGAGAATTTTTTAGAGGAGCGCCTTGAGTAGTAATGAGCGGATCTCAGCCAACAGGATTAGTCACACTTTAGCAAGTCCTACGTCTTTCCACCTCGGAAACTAAATCTGGCTAACAGGAGAGTTTACATCCTTTGTTTGTCGTCACTGGTCCAGATTTAGTGAGCGATTACCCTCACTGTGTTTGCTTATGCACGTAGATAAAACAAGTCATAGTGCACAGTCATTGCACAAATCCCCAAAACGGCCTCAAGGGAGAAGCTTTGCATGCGTACAGTAAGTCACGAGCGCAGGCAGCCATGAGAATGACAGTCAGACGCTTTTTTCTTCCTTCTTGGCCTACTTACTGACGATGTGCCACAAGGAATAGGGGCTGCACACGGGCTGCTCGAGCAGTACGGTGCAGGCAGAGGCGTAAAGGGGCTGCGGATGCCGCTGCCTATGAGGGCACGTGTTCATACGCCGAGTCAGAACGCTCCGGAGCGGAGACACTTCGGCAGATGAGGAGGTGGCGTACGAGGGAGCCCGGCGACCGGTTGTCGGGGAGCGGGACAGGTCACCGAGGCTGTGGCAGCGCTCGGGCGCCGGGCCGACCTGCGTGCGAGGGCGTCTGGGGAGGGTGGCGCTGGGGCTGGCATCCTCCGCTGGCGTTAAAGTGTGAGAAAAGAGGAAGAGGAAGGGGGGAAGTAAAGAGGAGAGAGAGCCTCACTGGACTGGACACAGGTAGTGTGGAGTGGTGCGCTACGACAGAAACAAACCTACACTTCCACAGTTCAGAACCTCCTACCGCTGGGAAACGACAGATGGGGAGAATCGAGTCACAATTAAACCAACAAGTTCAGTTAGATACAGTTTGAACGATTCTCTTCAAGCAGGGACAGTTGACCTGATCCAACCACTAAAAGCTGTTTTAGCGGTAAATATTGCTTTCAGAGTCAAAATTCCTTTTATTGTCATTGTGCACAAAAGAAAACACAAAATTTTAAAAATAGCAACTCTTGAAGGCATATCAAATAATTGTATAAAATAAGTAATAATATCTCAGTAAATATAAAAATAGTATAAACACACAGAAAAAAACTGGAATGTTAAGGAAAAAAACAACCAATAAATAAACCTAACTATTTATTCATACAACTCCCAATATAGGGATGAAAGTTGTCAATTAATAAGTTAATCTAAAGCTGATTGATCTCATCGGCTACTTCCATAAAAAAATGAATTTTCTCTTGTATTCAAGTCTTTTCATAAAATAAAAGGGCTAAAGTTTTACGCTGATGTTTTTAAATGTAAAAAAAAAAAAAAACATAACATTTGTACATTATGTTGTGTCAGCTGTATTAAATACTGGCTGAATAAATAGAAAATTTACTTTCTCACATTATTAAACTTAGACGTATTTATAAAACATAACCAAGAACTTGGTAAGTTGCTGAGAAGAAAAATGGACCGTTTATCTTTCCCTTTCTGATAGATCCCCGCCGCCATCTTTGTTTCTGTTACTGGCTTAAAGATGACAGGAGGCGCCCTCTGCTGGATGGCGGCCAAAGTACAACACTATAAGGAGGCGTAAGCGGACGTTACGGAAATAATTTTAATCTAGTAAATCATTAATCGACAATTAATCACAAGTATATGAATTGTTTCAATCCCTAATACCACCACATGTCTATGACGGGCGTAGAAAAAGAAAACTAAAGATTTTTTACTAAAAAAAACAAAACAAAACAGAAAAACGTAGAATAACCTAAGTTACAAAAGTAGATTTTTAAAAAAAACTTTTCTGAGTTTTTTCAAGCAAATTTTCGAGTTTTTAATTACAGATATTTCCACGTTTTTTTTTCTAGAAAATTTTAGACATTTTAAGCTCAGAAACTTAAAACATTTCTGAGATTAATTTAAAAATTTCAGAGTTTTTGATGGAAATGTATTGCTCCTCTCAATTATTTTTAGTCTACAATGGCCCTAATATGCCGTCATACATCTCCTTCAATTTGAAGAGGACGGTTTATTTTGAACATCAGACACAGCCGGGTATTGTAACAAACAATAAAAACTGTCATTTGAACAGAAAAATAAATAAGCTTACAAGAAAACTGTTCCACTTATGCATCATTCTGTGGGGCTGTTTTGCTGCTAATGTTATTAATACATTAGGGAAGCTGACAGAATAAGAAATAAACAGCTAATTGGTTAAAACTTGGACACAGTTGCGTGTTTAAAGATGACAGTGAAAGGAAAGGTGCATAAACAATTAAAAATGAAAATAAAAATGTCTAAATGCTTTTTAAAAGCCTTGACCTTTAACTATACTGAGAATTTGTGGACTTAAAAGAGGAAAATAGGACCAGTTCATTTAAACTTTACCAATTCTGATAAGACAAATCCAACCAGAATTAGTGAGGACAATTGTATATGTTTATGCATTTACTTGAGTCTGTGTGGATTAGAGAAAATATATAACATATATATTTTTAAATCATCTATGTATTTGTTGCACAAGCACTCCACTCCGGAAAAAGAGGAAAATAAATCATTATAAACTCAAATGCCAATGATAAGTGTGCACAAAATGGCACTGTAATGCTAAAAGGAAAGCTCAAAAGTCAATAACATTCAAGCAAATTAATAAGAGACACAAGGACAATAAAATTCAGTCTTTGAAAGGTAAGATTTTGTAATAAAAATCAGATGACTGCATGTCCAGATTTTAACTGCATAAAAAGAGAGATGTGCTTCATTTCTCTGTCTGACGTTAAATCAGAGCAAACATTTACAGGTTTACTTTCTGCTTGCTAAATGCCAAGATCATAAAATAGATTTTTTTATTACTGTCTTTAAAACGAGACATTTTCATATATTTCCTCAGCATTTGGTGGAACAGCCTTTTAGAGTTGAGGTTTGGGCAGCAACTAATGATTATTTTAGTTTTGGGTAGAACATATTCACAAACAAAGGATTTTTTTTTTTACTTAAAAATACATTTTTAGCTTAATTACTGCTTTTGGTATGTTTGTCTTTCAGCAAATGTTTTTTTAGAGTCTAAACTCCAGCTAATAATTATTTTAATAATCGATTAATCACGACTAATCGCTTCAGTCCTAGTTGAGTTGAATGCTTTGCACCAAAACATGTTCAACTCCAGGACACAACCTTCTTCCTTCCTGAACAAAATGTTTGCTGAACATTTGCATGATGTTTATACTTGCAAATAATTATTTGAGCAGAGGAACGCGGGCGGCTCCTTCAGGCATTTGGAAGTTTTCCGAAGACGCAACACAAGGAAACGGTGAAATCGAGGTCTTAGCTTAAATAAATCCACAGGTGGGACTCCAAACACTTAGAATACTGGCTTTAATCGCATAAATATTTTACATAGAAGAAAGAACATCATCTCTATAGGCTTACCTCTGTAGATAGCGGGAAGGGGCAGTGAGGACAGACCCTGACTTTGCATCTGCTGCTGCTGCTGGAGTCTTCTCTTCGCCTCCAGAACCGGGTTCTCAAACTGGGTTCTTCTATTTATATGACTGGAACGATAAAAGAAAGGAAAGAAGGATATAATTCAGATTTTACTGCGTCCCTCTGGGCGTAAATCAGGGTGTCACCAAATCAAAATTAAGACTTTTGAGAACTTATTGGTTATGAACAAAATTTAAGACTTTTATCGCACCAAATGTATAATAAATATGTTGCAAGGTAACATGTGAACTTTGTCAAATTTGATTTATTTACTCTCCAAAGTCATTCTGTTTAATCAAAATATTATTTTCTCCGAACATTTATATATTTAGTTGTGTTTAGTTCTGTCCTGCTGCTCTTGGCAGTTGGTCGTTACCGTAGTAACCAGTAACTGCCAGCTCCTCCTCTTTTTCTGTTGCCATCGGTAACCGTGGCATGCCTTAGGATCAGCACTTTTGTTTTCTTTACAAGTATTATACTTTTTCCATATATTTTATATGGACAAATGTAATTAAACACAGAATTTTATGTGTAATTGTGCCACGTTTTGTATATATTTTTTAACTGTTATAATTACTGTTGAACATTTTAGTTGTGTTTAATTTTACAACTGTTAACTGCTGTGAACTGTTTATTGGGAGCTATTTGCTCAGTAGTTTGTTTAGGTTCATTTATTTATGTTAAAACATTCTAACATACACTTCTAAAAATATATATTAATTGTTATTTATGTTAAAAATGAGATTATTTATGTAGATTAATGATTAAATTCATGTTAAATACCACTATACGATCACAGTTAACTTGTCAATTTTCGGTTACCATTTGTATTTTGCGCTTACTCATGATAACACAAAAAACTAAAACTTTTGCCAAACAGAAAAGTCCAGTGAGAAAATAAATACATAGTACATATGACAAAATCAAAGGCTTGTTATTAGTGTTATTTAAGGGCAAAATAAATTTTAAAAATAAATTTAAGACATTTTTAGGCCTTATCTTGATATACACAAATTTAAGACTTAATGTTTTCATTTTAGATATATGAATATAATATTTTTTAAGGAAGCTCGGACACACTGTGTGATAAACCATTAGCTGTATATTGCTATAATGATTAATTAAATGGCTGGTATTCATTTTGTTAGAGCTGTAGAATAGTTTTGCAGATTTAAAAACCAAACAATTGATTCTGGGCTTTTTTCAATAAACAATTAATCAAATTACTTGATAATAATCAAGGAAACCTCCACATCTCCTTTAAATTTAGTTTAAATCTTTGTGTAGTGTAATTTGCCAGCATGGGGTAATTAGTCATCATTAAATATTTCTCTGACTTTATGAGACTTCATTGTGCGCCAACACACACACAGGCACAATTCATTTCCTCTCTACTTAACTTTTAATGAACGCCCCATTATAAAAGTACTAATTATGATGCTTTGAGTTAAAGAAGCGTGCAGTGACAAAACAAAACAATAATGACATCTGTAGAGGGAGGTGAAGTATGTAAAGGTGACATTTTGTTATTGTCTTACTTTTTTAATTTAACTTAGATATATTCTTGTGATTTTCCAAAAATATCGAAGTTGTAAAGAATGGAACCCTGTAATAACGAGGAGAGACCACTGCAGCAGTTAGTCCGAGACACACGAGTGCAAATTCTTGCTCCTGAGTTCATCTATTAATAAATACAAGCACCAAGACCGTATCGGACACAGGCTAATAGAAAAACCAAGGCACAGACTGGCTAATAAACTTCCTTCAAAGCCTGCAGGAGCATAAATGGAGAATTTCCTACTGTGAACTACTCATAATAAACATGATTAATACTGCACCAACAAGCTACGCAGGAAAATCAAAGGCAATATTAAAGACGCACTAAACTTACTCGACGTAGTAGCTGCCGTAAATGGGGTCATCGATTTTCTCCCAGCCATAAGGAAGCTCTGGGGAGAAAACACACAACACAGAAAAGACAATAATGAAGGTTTTTGTTCATTCTATTATCGCATATCAGCATATTGACTGTGCATAGAGAAATACTGCATTATTTTAATACAGAGACATCTGATTTGAAGCTGGACTGGTAAATATTTTTGAATAAATTCTAATCAATTTTAAACTAAAACTTATAAATATACAAAATCCTTTTTTTTAAATATATGATAAAAATACAAATTTAATGCTTTTTAAGACCACAATTGATTAAGTTTAAGACCTTGTGACAGAAATGTACAAACTAAAATGGCATATTTTACATTGCAGTAGTGCAAAGCCTTTCTGCACAGATGAACGTCAAACAACCAACTGCCAATAAATTTACACTTACCCATGATAGATGTAAAGAAGCTAGCTAGCAAGAATATATTAGCAGCTAATTAGTGGTAGCCTCAGACACCAGCTAGCAAGGGTATATTAGGAGCTAGTTAATAGTAGCCTGAACTGCTAGCTAGTCAACAAGAGTATATTCACAGTTAGTGGTAGTCTCAAATGTCAGCTAGCTAGCAATGGTATATTAGCAGCTAGTTAGTGGTAACCTCAAATGTCAGCTAGCTAGCAAGGGTATATTAGCTGCTAGTTAGCAGTAGCCTCAACCACCTCGAGTCACAGAAAGGAATGTTGATGTCTGCTTGTGACTCAAACATTTCCTTGAGAGGAAATAAGTTAAATTAAATATATGAGATTATATACAGTCTTAAGACCTGTGGCTAATGTATTTAAGGTCAACTTACATTTATTAAAAGTAATTTAAGACATTTAAGCGTCTTCAACTCTTCTGGACATTTAAGGATTAAAAAACAAAATTGAAGGATCCACTGACACCCTGTCCTCCATCAGGTTGAATTTTCAATAGATAAGGCTGATGAATTTCTAATAAAACAAACTGATTTCTCATATTTTAAAATAGTTTCTTAAAAATACAAAATGTACACCAAGTATTCATGGATTGGGACTGTGAAGATCAATAATAATTAAAATAATGACTCAACATGTTGCATTCGTTGATTTAAAGAGACCAGTGGCTCTTTTATGCAGTTCATCAAATGCATCTCTAAACAGAAAACGCTCCTAATATTGATGGTGGCTGAATTTAAACCCATAAATTATTTATGTCTTGCATCTCCTCTGGGTTGCAAATCTTGTGTTTTGATGGGGGAACTTTGAAAAGAGTCACAAGAGTTTCTTTTTGGACAGGCACAAAACCGGAGGGTGTTAAATCCCCAAGGCATAAACTGGTGAATATTTACAGCTTCTGCAGAAAAGTTAACAAACTCCAGGACTGAAAACGGGTTGCAGCTATGAACTGTACATGAAAGACATTAGATTTGCACTTCCCTTTGACAACTACTGCTTTTAAAAGAAAGGTTGATGAACACATGGACAAAACTCACCATCATTATGACATTTGATGGTGATTTTAATTCTCTTTCGGATCAATAAAGTACTTTTTAATTTTAACTTTAAGAACCAGCTGGTCAAAACTGCTGGAGCTCAGCTTGGGTTGCTAGGTAACGGGTGGAATTCCGCTGGCGTTGCTAGGTAACGAGCTGGGCTGATTTGTGGTTTTACATTCCGGAAGATTTTGAAATGGACAATTTTTACAAACACCAAAATACACTAACTTATTGGCAAAAATGGCTAGGTTTTTTGTTTTAAGGATAATTGGTTCCCTTTAAGGTTTAATATGTGATTCGTCACGCAATCAGAACACGAAATTTCAGGAGTTTTCAACGTTTGGGAGACAACAAACTTGCTTTAAATGTCAAAAATCAACAAAAGAATTAAATATATTTAAAAATGACCATCATATAATTGCATACAGACCAAATTATACAAATGATATTAATAATCCCCTAAAGATTTTTATTTTAAAATGTGTCAAAAATATCAAATAAATGTGTCGATGGCAGTTTAGCTGATTCTTCAATGACCCTTAAAACATTAACCAAAAATAATTACTGGTCATATTTCAGGATCTTGAATACACGGTGACCAAGCACAACTCAGGTGGTGTAAAAATAACCCCAATAGGTAGTTAATTAAAAAGACCAAATCCGATAAGTAAACTAAATTTGATCAGGATAATGACAAAAAAAAGGCAGAAAAATACCTTTTAACCACCTGAGCCCCCTGATTAACCCACAGTTAGTCAAAAATCCCTGGGATTTTTCACTATTTTATTCACCAAATACAGGATTTTTCAACTGATCTCCAGTTATTAAATATTAGTAACTGTTTTCATCGTTTACAGGCCGTACATGTGCACATGTATACAGATTATGGAAGTCCTTCCACACAATATCATTCACATGTGGGACACACACGAGTGCGACGGATCAAAGGGACGTCATGCAGCTCAGCGGCTTTCTAATGAAACGCTTATCCATCCAAACGTCCACAGGAAACAGCAGGGAGCCACAAATGGCTCGAATTTCAGCAGCAAAGAAACACGACACGGCCTTTAAAGAGTCTGCAGTTTGTTACGACTTGATTTCTATTCTCACTTCTTTGATATGTTTGTTTAATAAGCCGCTAAAATAATTGGGCTCAATTTCGGAGTGCTGGAAGGGAGAAGAAGACAGAAAAGTGTTGGTAAATGTTTAAAAATATTGATTAAAGTTTAGAAGATTTGACTTAATTGTTGGACTGGGTTAACAAGCATTTGAAACTCAACAAAAAAGTCTAAATAAACCTACAAATAGAATCAATAAATGAATGAAAGTGTAAAAGCATCTGCTAAGGTTTTAATCAAATATGGCTTGAATAACTAAATATTTACCAAGTTACCAGGATAAGGTTTATAAAGATGGATTTCTAGAACATAAAAGTATTATTTCTATAGTCAAACAAGTTATAATATATGAATCTAGTCATATTAAAAACTGGATAAAATAAGACAATACAGAGCAAGAAATGTATTTGATCGCTTAAGGAGTAACATATATAAAATAATGTAATCACTGAAAATTCTGTGCAAAAAAAACAAAATCTTAAGTATTTGTGGTCTATTTTCTAGTACACACTTGAAATAAGTAACTTTTCAACTTTTTTTAAGTCAATAGAACCTAAATATTGATAAAAAAAGTAATAGTTTCACAGGCAGATTGTTTAAGTTATGGGAGAAATGTCACATTACAAATGGAACTAGAACTTTTTCAACAATATTAAGATATTGTTTATTTAATCCAAGTCACTATATCTCGCTGTAAAGTTGCTTTTATGTTAATTTTGTCTTATTTCAAGTGAACTAATTTATTTGGACTAGAAACTAAACCAAAGTTTACTTGTTAAGATTTTGTGTTTTTGCAGTGTTCACCTTTTTGTTAAGTTTTTTTCAATAGAGCACATTGAAAATAATCAAAAATTCTTTATAAATCCAAAATAGAAATTAAATACGTCTTCAAAGAGTTGTTGTCAATGCTAATGGATGCAGCAGTATGTCTTACAGCACTCCTATTAAAGCCTCTGACTGAAGACAGTTTCATATTGAGGATGCTCAGAGTTTTCTTAATTATTATTAATAATAATAATTCTTTATACTAATAATACTCCAAATGTTTCAGAGCAGTTCTTAAAACAGAACCAGTTTTCTTTTTCAAGTAGCAAAGAATGGAAAACCAAGATTGAATCATCTTGAACCGCTTTAGTGGAAATATTAAACTTGAAAGGGAATAAAAAGTGAATTTATTGTTTCAGGAGTGAAATTGGTTAGTTATTCAGAAGGACGTTACAGTGTTTTCTACGAGTGTCCGTTTAGGACAAAATCTATGTTTTGTCTCTCACACACAACTAAAAACTAATACACACACACAAAATATTAAAATTGCACATACACACTAATAAAATATCACACATGCATACATAAAAGACTAAGATTGCACATATAAACTAATAAAATATAGACTCACCTTTTGTATGTGTGAG
>CAEGAE010023311.1:0-16720 GCA_903067095.1 Girardinus metallicus | reverse complement strand
AATCTCTCTGCGTGTGTGTGGGTGTGTGTGCGTGTTTCACGCTATTGCGCTCCCCTGATTTCCTGGGCTTATTGAGTTATTTCATTATATGAGCAACTTTACTCTATTATAATTTATTTTTTATAAGTAAAATAGAATTGTGCTTCCATATTCTTGTGAATGTGTCTTTCATATTAGATGGTCAGTGAGTTTGTGGGTTATTTTTTATGTAGGCTTGTGAAATTTCCATGTGACACACATACGTTTGAGCTGTCATGGATTGAGATGGAAGTCTGATTAAATAGAAATGTGCAAAGGTTTGCAGGTAATTATTCCGTTTGCACAACAAAAGCAGGAGAACAATAGTGCTGGTTCCCTGCGCAACTCTGTGAGGGCTTAGCAGCTCAGAGAAATTTATGCTTAGTAGTTCTAGTGATAGAGATGGTAGCTCCAGAAAAGCATTTCATGATGACATTGAAAAAAATCAGAAACTTCTGACTATATAGTCCCAGACCAACAGAGTGGGGACTGTGAACACTGGGCTCGGAGGATTTTTATTGATTGGAGATATTAAGGTCAATAACACAATTTATGTATTATTATTATTTTTTAATTTCCTTTATTTAACCAGGTTAAACTCCGTTGAGATCTAGATCTCATTTTCAAGAGGGCCCTGGGCAGAAATCTGCAATACATAGCAACCTGGTTACAAAATAAAATTAATTAATACATACGCATAAATATAAAACAATAAAAACAATTTAAAAACATTGACACTGTTTACTAGCATCTCGTTGCCTATTTTTAAGAATCTTTCTAAATGAGTCCAGTGAAATCAATTCTGACATCTTGATTTCCAACTGGAACTGGTTCCAGGCTGTAGGAGCATCACACTAAAAGCTCGCTTCCCTTTTACAGTTCGAAAACGTGGAACATGCAAAAGAAAAATGTTGTTAGAATGTAAAAGGGAGTTAAATATGCTGGAGCCAAGCCAAGTAGAGATTTATAAATCAGAATTGTCAGGTGATTTTTTTTTCTCTGTACGCTTAAAGAAGGCCAATTTGCTTTTGCATACAACTCACAATGATATGTGAGACGTCTGCTACTGGTTATAAACAGATAACTATTTAGCGGTAAGTTGCAAGGTGTGAACAGGATTCATCCTGAGATTCTAACGGCTGTGGAAATGTTTCCATGGAGCAGGATACTCTGGGGGTCATAGTGGTTTGATTCTTATTTCTACTAGTAGTTTTCTACCGTATACAGGGATATCTTGTTGCTGTCCAAGCAAAGTAAGAGTTGTGCCTGGGAGAGTTTGTTTCAAGTTTGTGTTTGACCAGGACTGTCCTCTTTCCACAACACTGTTTGTGGTGTTTATGGCCAGTAGCAGTATAGCTCTGAAGATGAGGATCTTTGGTTCAAGAACCTCATCTTCGCTTTTTTTTTTGTGTGTGTGTATGATGCGGTTCTATTGGCATCTTCATGCAATGACCTTCAGCAGGCACTGGTGTGGTTTGCAGCCAGGTGTGAAGTGGTCAGGTTGAAAATCAGTTCCCCATTTTCTTTCTGTCCTTTATTTAACCAGGTAAAACCCCATTAAGATCCAGATTTTATTTTCACAAGGGATCTGGGCAGAAATCTGGATACACAAAAGTAAAACAAATTAAAACATATGCACAAGTTTAAAACAAATTACAAAACAGTTTAAAAGCAATGACACAAATTGACAGAAATACGTCGCATGTTTTTTAAGAACCGCTCAAAAATATTCTAATGAAATAAGATCAGACGCCTTTAATTCAGACTGACCCCTAAGTCTGAGGCCGTTATTCTCTACCAGAAAAAGGTGTACTGCTCCTTCAAGGTTGCGGTGCAGTTTTTGCCACAAGTATCTCAGTGTTTGCATCAAATCAGGAGCTGCTGCGCTCTGGCGTACTGAGGTAGAGCAGCACAGCTGAGAGCATTATCTGGGTTTCCCTCCTGGACCCGTTACCCCTGCAACTCGATTTTGGATATGCACATGGATGGATGGATGGATGGATGGATGGATGGATGGAGAGATTTAAGCATTTTTCTGACAATCTCCATAACTCATGAAATTATTTCACAACATAGACAAATAAAACGGTCAACAAAATTTAAAGTTCAAGAGCAAAAATGACATATGCATATGAAATAGAAGTGGAATGTGACAAAAGGAAATGTTTGGGTTTGACATCAGACAGTAAATTAGCAAAGAGGCAAATTCAATGAGGTCAAAAAAAGAAAAAACAATACACAGAATGTTTTAATAACAAACACATTTCCATCCCTTATGTTTTGTTAGAACATAAACAGGGAAGTTTACTGTGTACAAATCTTAGGTGGAAAAAAGTTTTCATCCATCCATTAGGTAAAGGTACCCAAATGCTTTCTCATTTGGGGACAAACCGATATAGTTCAGAGCCAGTAGTGAATTATAATCATAATGAGGATCATCTACTAAGGTGCCTGGAATGCATTATTAGAAAAATGATCACACCACCTCCTCGCCTTTACATCAAGGGTTTGTCCAGTCACTTTACAGAGGAAGCTCATTTCAACTGTCTCTGTTTGCGAACTTATTTTTCCCACATTCTCATGACAGGTGAGGGTTACATCTAGAACATACATTTCCTGGTAAAAAAAGAGAAAGGTTCACCCTTTAGCTCAGCTCTTTCTGCACCAAGACGGAAGAGGAAGGTGTCCAAATCACTGCAAATGCTGTCACATTAATTCACCCCCTCTCAAGAACAAGTTCTGTTCTTCTCTGCAGCCTCAGATTGGTTTTCCTCTACACTATGAAGTGTCTGGCAAAATAAACAGTTTGCAACCTCCTTAAAGCTCCTTTAAACAACCAGTTCAGCTTAGCCCAGGATAAAATTTTACAAAAAACATCTTTGTATTATTTTCACAAATTCTCTTACACCTGTAAGAATAGGCACTTGTTATTACATGCATTTAATAAATTGTTACAAAAGCTGAAAGCTTCCTTAGAGAAAGCAGGCAAGAGAGCAACAGATGCATACACTTCACTGCCTTCTTTCTTTTATTGCCAACATAACAATCTACTTGTGTATTTGTAAGGGTAGTTTATGTATTCTTCAAAGAAATCTGTGCAACAAACAGAGCTAAGTGCATGTCCAACTTTTATTTGTTTGGCTTGTCCTCATTAAGTTATATGGAACAAGAAAAAGAGAGAATGGGAATGCTGGAACAGCATTAATTAATCACAGTTACAACAGGCACACATGCACATAATCACAATAATATGACCACATATGTAGACCACAGTGAATACTTCTTTTTTAAATAGTTCTTTTGAAAGATATTTTGACATCTCCCCAAGTAATCTAATTATGTCATTTTGTACATCAAATGAACTTCTAAAAGCCCCTTTTCTCATTGTTTTCGTAATTGAAAATAATTCTTATTTGGCTTTAAGAGACTCACAGTGGAGGGGCCAAAGAATCATATGTGGGTCTGAAGCCTAAATGTTCATATTTGGAAAAATGTGGATCCTATTGCATTTATATTTTGAGGTTTTACTGTATACATTGTCTTGAACATCTCAATGTTTTCTTCAGTAAATATATTTGAAACATCCACATAAAATCTACACCTGATGTTAGTAACAACCCCCAAAAAAGTACACAAATGAAGGTAGCATGGTGGCAGCATCATGCAATGGGGATGTTTTACAGCAGGGGAAATTGGCAGACTAGTCAGGATAAAGGGAAAGATGAATGTATCATTTTATGGTGAAATCCTCCAGAGTGCTTTTGTCCTCAGGCTGTAGGCAACTGGTAGTTTTTCCACTAGGACAACGACACAAAGCACATGGCCAAGTTCCCAAAGACTTGGCTATGTGCTCTGTGAACAACCTGGAAGGACCAAGCCAGAGTTCAGGCTTGAATCAGATTAAAAATCTTTGGAGAGATCTAAAAATGGCTGCACAGATGTCTTCATCCAATTTGAAGAAGCTTGAGAAGAACTGCAAATTACGATGGACAAAACTGTCCAAAGATTGTTGTTCCACCTTTGGGAGGAATTACAGTCTCAAGCTTTCATGAATAGCTCACATAAATACTAAGCAAAGGCTCCAAATACCTAAGTAAAAACGTGGCTTTCTATTCTGAATAATTTAATACAATTTGCAACACAACACTATATATATATAAGGAAAAAGAGAGAGAGAAGGTGTAGCGGATACATCGTAGGGTTGCTTGCATTCCCTTATCCATGCACACACGTTTGCCCATGCCAACGCTGAAGCACCCACTGACACGCCACAGACAGTCTTGCTGACACAATGACACTCTTCATCTAGGGACATTCTCTAAGGAAAATCATGCAAATTTATTCATCCTTTGGGTCAAAAGAAAGAAAACTTAAGGCAAAGAAAGATAAAAGAGTTAAAGTAAGAAAAAATGGGGGAAAAAAATCAGGGCAAGCTATCAAGAAGTGTGAATGAAAAACTGAAAACAGAATAATAAAACAGCGACAAAAAACAAACAAACCGAAGGACAGGCAGAGGAGAAGGCTATTGTCAGGACTTTTGGCCAGAGAGGAGCTGTCTGTGTATGAATACTCAAGAGACACTTTGACACACACACACCCACGCACACCCGCACACACAAAATGCACTCATGGCATGGCCTGTGGTCAGATGGTGTGCTTTGTAGCATAGAGCACAAGGACAGGTGTGTATTCAAGCAAAACCCTTCTCTGGGAGTTCGGGGTGTGTCTTTGTGTGTGTGGTTTTTATTCTATGCGTGTAAGTTAAGAGTTAAAATTCAGACAAAGAATTGGGTGGATTAATTAACAACGCTGACTACTAAAAAAAGAGAGGTTGTAAAAGTGTCACTTACGGAACCTCAAGTTTTAGTCATTCAAACTTTTTTAAAGGAATAGAAAATCGAATTAATGATCACAACAAAAATGCACTCATTGCATTCCTCTGCAGCACAGAAGCTCATTTCATCAATGCAGATGCAAATAAATTTGGTAAAAAAAAAAAAAAAAAAGACTTATTTTTCTTCCCCCAATTATTTACTGGAGTTCAGTTCCACATTTTCAAATTAATAATCTTCCTGACTGTTTTCTGGTTTATTTATCCAGTGTGAAAAAGAATCCCACTGTAATAAATAATCATTTTTAATCAATTTCACCTCTGCAACTATTAGTTCTTGTACTGTAAATACTTTGTATGACCCTCTTACCAACTGGAGTGCACAAATTCTTCTATAACATTTTATAAAGTTGGAGCATACGAAAGAGAGATTTTTGACCGTTCCTCTCTTGTTCACTCGGACTCTGGGTTTCTCTCTGATGTTTTTTTCTTGTATATCTTTTGAAGAGCCAAACTATATTTTTAGGAGTTCATGTCTTGTTGTGCATTCTAATAAGATTCCCAAGGTCTTTGAAAAACGGAGTAAAACCTATAATCACAAATCCTTCACCACATACAGTGGATATAAAGTGTTTTTCTACATTTACAGCCCTAATTTTGTTAAAAAATATTTTTCCTGACATGTCTCCCTAACAAATGGTTGGAATGTAGATAGCTTGTAATGGTTGCTATGGAGACTATGTGAGTCCAAGAGTCCACACTTTGCTGTGGTTCTCTAACAGTGAGCACTGGACAAATTTTTACCTCCCATCATGCTCACTGTGCGTGCTGGCAAGATAAATAGAGGTCTTCGAACCACCCTAGTGAAAAGGGGGCTAAAAGAATGGACCTCCATGTCATGCCATGTTTATACCCCAGGGAAAAAGAAAGTCATTGATTCGTTTTGAGAAAGTTCCTGGAAACTCTGTTTAACTTTAGAAAGTGTGAAGTAGAAAAAAGGCAGATACTTTACATGCATCAGAATTGGTAGGTATGCCACAAATGTTGCATTCTCTAAAAAAAAAAACTAACAAAAAAACTCGCAGTGATATTTGTTTTTCACACTGAACAAATGCATTAATCAACAGTGCCAATAGACATTGAAAGCACTACATTATATCCTTCTGATAAATTTAAGACAAATACTTTTTTGTACATTTTTAATGAAGCATCCCATGTTAGACATGCAGCAGTCAGTATTCCAGTTAACCCTGCTTCTCTTCATTAAATGGTTCCATTGGTTTTCTATGGCAGAACAATCCAGGAACTTATCAATGTTTTCATCATTAGGTTCTGTAGACTATATGTTATACTTAGAGGTGTGTGAATCATGTGTATGGAATGTGGATGTTACATTGTTGTAAGAGTGCACCAAAAAAGCAAAACAAACAAAAAATTGTGACATTTCAATGTATAAAAGCTGAACTAAAATCTTTCCCCTGCCAGGTTAATTTGGGTTTTTCACATGCACGTCTTTACCAGGGGCGCCAACTGATTTAAAGTGCTCTATGTAACACAGGGGCCTCAAGGGCTACCATCCTGCAACTTTTAGATGCCTCAACACACCTGGATCAAATAAACTGCTCGTTACCAGTCTATTGTAGAGCTGAATGAATGCTGGCGAAAGAATTCAGATATTTTGGAGCAGTGAAGCATCTTAAAGTTGCAGGGCTGGACTTGAGTACTGGACATGGGGATCCCTGATATAGTCCAATAGCACAGACCCCCCAAGCTGCACTTGCCTATGATTATTATTTTTCTAACATTGTTCTGATCAAATGTCTTCCACGGTTCTCAAGCCAAATGGCAGGCCTTTCTGGCAACAACAAACAGACCATTAATGACTTACTATCAATACCCTTTATTTATATATTTAGGTTCACAAAAAGTACTTCTATGAACAACATATAAAACAGCCTGGATGTCTGCCTGTTGGATCACAGTTTAGGAGAAGTCAAGCCAAAAGTTTAATCTCCAGCAGGAAGAATTTGAGGTAGAAACACTTGTCTGTCTGCTGACAGAGAGCACACACTCAAACAGTACAGTGTCAAGCCTAAGTGCTCAGGTGCCTTAAAGGAATGTTCCACACACAGAAAAGCCGAGACACATGCAGTTATAAAATACATTTGGAACCCCTCAGGAAAGGTGCTATGTCAGGCCTGTTTCCCTTACACCGTTGTACAAGAATACCTACACACATAATGCACAAATTCCCTATAGCAGATCACTTTACCGATGGATTCGGTGCATGTTAAATGCCAGATGAACCTTTCTGTACTTGCCTTGAGGGGATCTAAAATGTGCTTTCTTGACTCAGTCTGTGTGAGTTTCTGGAGTTCAGGGACTGAGGTATAGGGTTCCAAATATCCAGACTTAAACCAGCATCCAGATGTTGTACTTTTTTTCTCAGCAAAACAAGCATTCCACTCAGAAGCAACGCCTGGCTTCAGGATGCAAAGAGAGCTGTCGGAAAAGCTCAACAAGTTCGCATCCTGAACTGCTTGTTTTAATGATGACGGTTCTGAAAATCACCATAGCAATATTGATTATGTGTAAGGTGCTGTGAGACATGGCACATACACGGCTATTTATTGTAGACTTGGCATTGATTTTAGCTCAGGTGTATGAATCAGATATCAGAGGATATGAAAAGCATCTTCTGTGGTTAAGACTGGAGCCATGGATTTTAGGGGTAATTAATACCAACAAAAAAAGGTAATATGGGTCTTTATTGTGGTATCTGCAAAGGGAAAAGACAGAATAAAATTCACTTCTGTCTTTGATCAGTCAAAGTAAAGATTACCTATGAACGACAGTTGATGCTTGATCACACTTAAATCCAGGGACAATAAATTTCATCCTTAAATTAAGAATAAATGCATCCTGAATCTATGAAAACATCTATGGTAAAAAAATCAAAGAAATCACTTGAATAAGACAAACTTATACATCCTGAAATGGTGCTTTGTTGACTGAAATGTTTTTAACATGAAGTGTCTGTTAGAGCCGCTCTGTAATTAGTAGCAGATGTACTGAGTCGTATCAGGGTTAATAGTATCAGTTTGCGGTGGTTGCAAATGGCATCATGTGCTCAGGACAAGCAATATGTCCAAATGTAGAAGAGCAGGGTCACACAGGTGAAAAGTTCACCTTGAGCTGAGTTTCAGCATTTAGGGTCTTGCTTTAGACTTTCTGTGATGTAGTTGTCAGTTTTTGGTGTATTACTTGCATTAGACAGAGATTTTGCACATTTCATTTGCTGCAAATGAGAAATTAAAGTTCCAGAGAAGGACTAAAAAAGTTTAGATTTCATGCAGATGTGACAACACTGTTTTTGCTCACTATGAACTTTACAGTTTTGCTCAAGGTCATACAGAGAGACGTGTTATATAAGGTGTATTGTTTATCTCCGTTTTTTCAACTACTTTGCGTTCATGTTACCACACAAAATTCCATATGCAGAGGCTGAATCGACTGATTCTATGTCAACGCAGAGCTGAGTGGGATCAGACAACCTGGTGTTGGTCTGAAGAAAAAACGAGAAAGTCTCAACATTTATTTCTTCCTATGAAGGCAAAAATTATGGAAATACTTAAAATTCCAGGTGTATAATTAGAATATTTTAAGGACATTGCTCTTTAACATTTTGAAGGATGTTTGCTGAGTATAAACTTAAGACATTTAGCGTGGTGTGCTCCAGGCTGCTGAAATGAAGGTGAACCCCATGGTGAGATCCAAAGAACTCCAAAAAGCCTTCAGAGAGAAGGTTGTAGCAGATTATTGCTTTTGTAAGGCATTTAAATAGGTCAATAAGAAAAACTGAAATCAGTCATTCCACTGTACAGAAAATAGTCTACAAGTGAAGAATAATAAAAAAAATAAAATAAATAAAAATCAACCCAATCCCTGGTTTGGCCCTCTTAGCAAGTTCTATCCGAAAACGTACCACAAGATGCAACAAGAAGTCACCAAATAGCCTAAGAAGTAATAGCTGAACTTACAGAAGTCTATGATGGATATAAAAACACATGCTTATTTAATCAGAAAGAGACTGTACTGGTTTAAGTTTCATTAGATTGGTCCAAGGAGGACACCTTTAGTCTAATAAACACCCTAGGAAAGCTACATTTTGAAAGAGAGAATTTAGAAGAAATCAGGACTTTGGACAGACGAGTCTAATATCTGGACACCAGGACAGAAGACAAGTTTGGCTTAAACTAAATGCAGCATTTTAGATAAAAAAACAACAACAAACAAACAATCATAAAACTCAACCAAGTGTGAATACAGACCTAAAAATGTCATGGTTTGGTCCTGTACTACTGCAGGACCTGGTAAACTCATCATCCTAGAGTTTAACGCAAACTCTGCAATTTATCATAGAATGCTCCAGACGCATCTGAGCCGTCTAAAAATAAAATTAAGCTAAAGCATAACAATATGACAATGAACCAAACCATACCAGTAAGCTCACCAATGCCTGGCTGAGAAAAAATCTAAAGAAACCTGTTAACAATATGTGGACATTTTTAATAGAAAACAAAGACATTTTATGTGTGTGGCTTCATACTAACAAGTGCAGGCTGAGTTGTCCCACTAAGTCCTGCTGACAGGGCACTTTTGTATAAGAAATGATATGAGGCGGGAACACAGATCGTCTTACACATCCACATGCATATACTTGTACACATGCACAGTATTTATATATAGATTATTATTCACATCATCTGTTTTTTCTATGCCCTGCATTGTCTTATCAGGTGCACTAATTTTCATGATCATTATGGCAATTATGCAGTTTTTGTACATTACCACCCAGCATATATCAGTATCTGCTCATTTAAAAAGATGATCACCTGCAGAATCGAGAAAAATCTAATTTCTTCAAATATCCACACAGCTTTTTCAAAAGCAATTTATACTGATGTCATCTGACTCACTAATGACAACAGTTGTTGATTAAATGGACATATTTGGCTTTCACTGATCACAGCTGGAAGCACATTGTGTAATAAAGAGAATGGTTCTGAAACTTTCCAATATGGTAACATGTGGTGCATGTTTTTGAATAATAACAATAATCTGAAATTACAACTAGCTATCAAGCTGAAATTGGTTAAAAATTACCTTGACTTTCAAGAGCTGTTAAAGAGGGGAAAATAAGCTAATTTGATTCCTAGAAGTAGAACCAAAAGTCCCGAAGGATTTCTTTGTTCTGTGGTTGAGTTATAAAGAATTAGAATTCAGTCTTAATTAGGCACGGTTCAGACCTTTAATCCCTGCTGGTAATTTGATGTGAAAAGGATCTTGCATATGAGCCACACAATTAGTTATATAGTGATAAAATATTCTTTACATTTAGTGCCTTTTTGCTACATCAACACTGGTAAATTAGGAAGTACTATTTATGAATACTAATTATTTGAAATGTAAATTTAAGTTATGGGAAATCTGTGGAGTCGCAGAATTGCTTTTTCTTCTCTTTTCTAGGCTCTAAATTGTTTTTAAAGTTTTTGATCTGTCATTTGCTGTCAGGTTTACAACTATTACCTAAAGATTTGTACTGATCCTTAAAAATGGGTACTTATTAATCAAACAACTTGATATTGCATTGTCCTAAAAAGTGCCTGTTAAGTTTTTAAAAAAACGTTTCTGTCTTTTACAGATGCAGTGTGGTGGACATGAGATATCTTTTGGTTACTATTGTATCAAAGAGAAAGTCAAAGTGTTTCAGCATAGTACGCACGTGTCCAAAACCTAGAACTGTGCCGTTCCAGGTCAAAATAAGTAAATCTTATTTTGATTTTTTTGCAACTTGACGAACATGATTCCTTGTCCACAAAAAAAATCATGCTGTCTTTATTAAGTTCTCAATTTCTGTCTATAGGACTTCTGGAATAATTCTGGTTAAAAAGTTTGCAACAGGAAAAAATATTTGCCAAACCTTTCTTTTACTGGAATATTAAGCCACTGCTTGATGATTAAAAGAGCTGTTCCATGTTTCAGGCATTCTCTTTCCAATATTATTTGTCCTTGTAGAGCTCAAAATGTCATCTAGTGTTTTGAAATGGTAACCTTGATTGACAAGTTCCCTTCCTAAAAACAACCACCTCCTTACTCTTGATCAAGCCATCTCTTGCAACAAAATTGTTCGCCCATTTCTTGATCTCAGTTTCCCACCTAGCACTGTCACCACCTACAAACATGCTCATCGGAGTATTTATACAGATGACAGGACTCCAAATTGTTGTGGACATCTGATGTGTCCAGGGTGAACAGAAACTGTGAGGGTGCAGTGCCCTGCAGTGTACTTATCACTTAAGCAAGTGATCCAGACAAAATAAGTTTGACCCCAGCTTTCAGTCACAGCTCAGACAAGAGCAAACCGAATTTTAACATTAAAACCAAACAGGACAAAACTGTCCAACACACAAAAAACAAAGAGACTTGTAAATGTAACGGGCCTCTGAACTTCTTTGACAAACCATTCCTAACTACAACTTTAAAAAGTCATTAACACACTCCCCTACATTGTGCCCTGCAATATTCTTCCCAATAATTTTAAAATTAATGTATTTGGCTTATGGCATTGTATCAATTTTCGCAAATAAAGTATGCAAACACAAGTAAGTAAAAAATAAATAAATTTCAGACAAGAAACACATTTTGTCATTGAATTTTGCATGCTTGACATTCCTAAAAAGATTTGTTTTTTTTTTCCTCCAGACCTCTTTTGTTCTTTAACCAGAAGGAGTAGTTCATCATTAAGGGCCTACAAGAATTAGGACAGTGGAAAAATTGGATTAAATTGACTTGAATATCGATGAGGAATAGAGGTCTATCCTCCTGTGTGATATAATGAATCCCAAGCCAAGCCATTTGACGGTTGCAGTATTTGAAGTAGCACAGGAGGGGGCTGCTTGAAAATCTCCTACTGTGGCAGCTTTCTAAACCATCTCAGTCTGGAACAGAAACTGAATAAATTTTGCTTCTCCCACGGACTCAAGCTTATTATGTTGCTCTCTTGCTATGGTGGCACCAACCAAAAACTGGGAGCATGACCCACTTTTGGGAGTTACCACTCATAATATGAAGACACATTTCACTTTGGCCTGAAGTCCTACTTACAATGCTGTAAGTACAATGTATGCCTCTGTTAGCTGCAACTTTAGTCAACTTTTTATTCCTTTGTTTAGATTTGGTGCAGTTACGAAGAAATTTGAACCCCCTGGCATCTTCTGAGTCCTCCCAGGCTGTCCTCAGACAATTAAGCTCTGCTGAAAGGTTACAGTAATATTAGAAGCTGACAGAGAGTTGCAATGGCGATGTTCTAATTAGTAAAAACAACAATGGCTGGTCTGTTTGGAGAAAATGTATGGCATTCAAACAAACTGATAGCTGATTCTTGTACTCCATTTTGTTTCCTGGTTAAAATTTGGCTTCATTAGAACATTTTCCTCTTTGTAAATTCACAAACTAAACTGTAGTTTATAAAAATGTGTGTTAGTGTTGAACACTGACTAGCATTTCATGATAATAACAACAACAAGTAAAAAGGTTATTGTGCATGGCGTTATCTTTCTTACATTGAGTGGATTTCAGGTTTTATTCTTGACAAAGGACATGGCCCTAATTTCAGCAGTATCTCTGAACTCTGAGTTTTACCATTTTTTTTATCTAAAAATCCCAAAGAGCTTAGAGACTGGTTGTCAGATGTTGCAAAAAAAAGCATTTGTAAACATTTTTAAATCATTTTTTTTTCATTGAGCTGGGCAAACCACAGAGCAATTCTGAGTTGAATTTTCTAGTGGCGTTTCAGATTGTTCTGGATTGCAGAGGGACTGGCGATGCGATGACATGTCGGAAACTGTTGTGGATTTTTCATGCAGGCTCGTCTGATGTCTATGTGTGCTGTTAGGCTGTGGCTGTACTACCTGCACCGTATTTGTGTTTATGCAAGAGAAAGTCTTCTGTGTAAAAGCATGCAAAAAATAGTTTTTCTCTTACTGAATACACCGTGAGTGCCAGTATGTGAATAACTGTGTCTGTCCTTTGATTCTGTTTGACATATGACGCAGAGAAGCAAAAATTGACATTGACTGAACAGACTTTATTGTGACTTCTTCGTCCTCGGGGTCCTTCAGAAAAGGCCATGTCTCAAACACACTGATGTGATTTCCATCGCTTTTCGACCAGCCACAGTGTTTGAGACACTACTGGGAACAATTCTTTGATTAAACGAACAGTGTGTGAGACAGAGAGGGAGAAATGAAGAGACGAAGATGGCGTCTCAGCATGTGATCACACACAGAATTAGAGAACAGCGCGCAAACGCATGGAAGAGGAAAAGCTTCTCTGACCTTTTCGCATCAACAATACCTCTCAAACAGATTCCAGTTTGAGTCTTACTTACATCTAGATTGCAGTTCACTTCCTTATATGGCCTTTCTCTACATATGTGGTTCTCAGTTGAAGAATCCTTGAAATTTTTTTTCTATAAAAAAAAGTAGAGAAATCACAAGTCTAACTAAACATCAAACAGACCAAAACAGATTTGCCTTCTTACTAAAAAACAAAAATAAAAAGCTCTTCTTTTTTTTTCCCAAATATGTTCTTCTTAATGGTTAAACTAAAATAGTAAATAATCTTTAGTTTAGTTGTTTAATCATGTCTGCAAAACTAAGATTTAAATCTTGAATATTTGAAATTACCTGTCATTTTTAAAAATTGCACATTTATAGTTTCATCTAGTGGTATTAAAATATAAAGTTAAAACAAAATGATGTATAAAACTATATAGAATCTCATGTATATTATATATACTCATATATATAATTTTATTTTTTATTTTTTTGCTTACACCAGTTACCACAGTTATGATTGCTGCACCTCATTCAGACTGTGACCCATTTTCCCAGCAGTCTGCTTTGGTATTCAAAAATACTCTCATCATTATTCAAATTCATTTACAACTGTAAATACAGTTGATCTATGCAGATGTATTAATCTCAGAGACACAGTCCCGCATTCTAGATAAGGAACTTGTGTTTAATGCACAGCTTGTATGTAAGCATGGCTCCAGAGTCTTCAGAAGAAAGACTTTGAAAAACTGGTTAAATGCTGTCTCCAGATTAAATATAGTCTTGATTTAGATTTAAGGTGTAATTGCGGGGGTTCCTACATTTGCAAGTTTTCCTAAATCTCCTTGAGATAAACCGATATTTATCCACAAACAGCCCCAAAACGTCTTTATCTAACCAGAGTAGAATGATAAAATAATTAGTCTTGATTAAACACAAATGTGTCCAGTGCACGGTGCAGGTTATCTGTTCTCCATCACACTAACACAGACTTCGCAAAATGTCCTCCACAAGCAGGAACGCACAGTTCAAAGTGTGCTGAAAAACAGTACAACAAAGAGATGTGAAATTCTGCGGCTTGTGCTTTCTGGCTGTGTTTGCTACGGTAACTGCTTTGCAAATGGAGCAACATTTAGTCAAACAAAAGAGTGAAGAAAAGATGAAGCAAAATCGAGAGAGTGGAGACAAAAGAGCAGGTCAACAGAGCGCTCTCCTCTGCTCTGACTTAAAAGAGATACAGACCCAGTGGGGACCTGGATCGAAGAGAGCTCTGAGAGAAAGCTTGTGTATTTAATTATGCATGTGTCTCAGAGTAAGAGGTAAATTTGTATTTATTTGTTAATACAACTAGTAAAGCAGTGCTTGCACATGTGTGATTTTTCTTTCGGGGTGAGGTGTCTCCTCTCTCAGTGTGCAGTTTCAACATCACACCCCTCTTTCAATCTATAATCCTTCTCTCCCCAGGCATTTCACTCTCTTGCAACTCACCGCCACGCTGAGATAAAGTTATCCCACTGCACCCACTATCATTTCTGCCCATCCGTGTGTACATAAGATGCAGCATTTCCAAAACGTCAACCTTTGTTGCTGCAGTCTGTTCAGACAAACTACATGCAAAATACACTACTTTAATGATTTAAAGCAACAACAAACACCTTGATTTTAATGGAAGCTAATTGATGTTAATTGATCTCCTTTAAACATAGAAGCTTTTTAATTGTTCAGAAAGCTATTGGGAAACATATTCTGGCTGTAAACATGGTTGCACTGCTTTAGATATTTGAAGCAGAAAAGTAGCCTTTTATATTCAGGGCCTTTTAAAAGTGTTAAATGTTTTCACATTTTGTCACATTGCAAACAAAGTGCAAATGTTTTGATATAACCAAAAAAGCATAAAACTATTTTATTAGACTTTTAGGGAACAGATAAAAACAATGCAGTGGATAAACGTATTTTTCTACTAAAAGAAAATAAGTGTGATCTAAATTGAACTCCCTTTTATTCTTTTTTCCATCAATATAACTGAGGGCCTTCAAATTTCATATAAAGGGGACATTAGTGGAAAAAAAGCAGAGGCCAAGGGACACAGGAGGGGAAAAGTTTAAAAATAGGGTTAGGTATCTAAAACAATATTCCAACATTTCAACATCTCACAGAGCTCTGCTTAGCCCAGAATTTGGAGGTGAACATATTATGGCATAACTGCAAACGTACTGAAACACTGCAATGCACCTAAACAGAGACGATTAAGCCACAAGGCCCAATGGTTACTCTGGAGGAGCTGCAGAAATCCTCAGCTGAAGTCAGAGAGTCTGTTGACTCATGTTCTACTAAAACCTGACCTGAACACCATTTGTCAAATGTGAGAAGAACATCACCTTTGTCAAAGGAAAGGCATAAGAAGTCCCGATTATGTGGGAAGAAAGCGCTCTAATCGGATGAGACTAACCTTTTTTGCTGCATACAAAAACAACACTGTGAACCATGCTAATAGCATTCCAACAGGAAACATGGTGTTGGCATCTTTATGATGATAGAAAGCTTTTCTTTAGCAAAGACGGAACAACTGGTCGCAATCAATCTGAATGAAACAAATACAGGTCAAGAAAACCTCTGAAGCCCAGGACATACTGTGCAAACTCAACAACATTTAATCTTAATCGTTTCTTTCACACTGCAAAATATAAAATGCCAGACTCAACTGTTTATTACTGTATCAAGCTGGAATTATCCAACAGAGATATCAGTCCAGCAATAAGTGCGCAGCAAGGTTTTTGTGTTACTGCATGTTTTATTAGAGCCATACTATGAAAAGGGACTGGAAACAGCTGTACAGGAGTTCAAGGCTGGGAAAAACAGGGGTAAAAATCACTCATATGCCACAGCAGCAGTCACACTGCATGATTCTTCCAGAATATTTCTGACACTGCTTGATATTTATTGTGACAGCTGATAATCACACAGAGTAAGACCCGCTTTAGAGGCTGTGAAAGACTTGAGACTGGGGCTGAGGTTGACCTTCCAGCAGGACAATGACCCTAAGCATATACTTTGAGATAAAACTGATTTTTTTTAGATTAATCCCTTAGCTGTCAAAACCAAAAATAATGAAACCAGGAGGACAATATATTCTGGCTTTAACAGTTAAAGGGTTAAAGTGTAAAGGCTGAGTTAAAGTCTAGACCTAATAAATTTTATCGGAAAAAATCTAATTTAAAAAATTTGGTAAGTGTTGAAAATTGCTGGTTACATCTCTTTTCTGTCTGACTGAAAATGAGTTATTTTTATTAAGAAAGAAGAATGTTATATATACATATATATATATATATAGATATATATATATATATATAGATATAGATATATATATCTATATCTATATATATATATATATATATCTATATATATATATATATAAAAATAGAGAGAGACTTTTGTGTTATTTTATACAATGAAAAATAAAAAAAGAAAGCTC
>CAEGAE010023310.1:0-38948 GCA_903067095.1 Girardinus metallicus | reverse complement strand
TTTTTTTTTTTGTTTTTTTGTTTTTTTTGTTGTTTTTTTTTTTGTGTGTTTGTGTTTTTTTTTTTTGGTGTTGTTTTGTGGGGGGGGGGGGGGGGGGGGGGGGGGGATTTGAACATTTTTAAATCAGGGTTGCACTGATTGCAGTTTTCCGGCTAATCGCTGTGATTTAAAAAGCCTTGCCTGCCTATTCTGACCTTTTTTTTTTTTTTTTTATCGGGTGTTACAAAGTCACAATAATCATTCAATGTTATTTTCTTTAAAAACGTTGGAACAATACAAGTATCAGCTGCAGACGAGGCTTTCTCAAAAAAAAAAACAAAAAAAAATTTAAAAAGTTTAGACGTGACCTGGTCAGTCGGTCTCTCAAAATACGAGGAAAGGAGACGGTGGCTTTGGGAAGGTGGATAACATTGCTTTTATGTGCAAGTGTTGGCCGATCACCCAGAGTTTAGAAAATTGGCACCAGTCAGTCGGCCGGCCGATCAATTGGTGCACCCTAAATTTAAATCTTACCAAAAGAGATTTTAAAAATACAGAACAAGCTATGCAAAAGTGGTAAAAGTGTTATGAAAACAAGAAAAAAAAAAAAGAGAGAAATTTTAGCAAAATTATAACCAGGTTGCTTTCTCAAGATGATGACTCGTTTAACGAGAAACCATTTTCCTGAAACGTGTGGAGGCCGCAGTAAACCCTACAGTGAGACCACCGGGAACGAGGCAGAAAAAGGGTGTTTGTTGTGTGCTTGGTGGTCACATCCATGCAGACATATGGCTGCAGGATCTGGTGTCAGCCATCAATGCCTGTAATCAATATCAAGCTTATAACGTAAAGCTCCCCCCCGCCCCCCTCTGAGAGAGAGCCAATATGGAAGCAACACTCATCCTCCTCTGTGTGTGTTTAAGAAGGAGAGAGAGAGAATGCTTCTAAACAGCTGCACACACACACACACGCGCGCACACACACACACACGAGCTGACAACTGCTGATGTCTGTTTTTGTTTGCCACATGAAACCCACTCCCTGGTGTCTTTCTCCAGGACGATGACTGGGACCCGGCACCTCCCCTCCTGAAGATGTCCTGAAATCCTCGTCCGACGCCCCGAAACTCGTACCTGGCCTTTCTCCCAAACCTGTCGGTTCGCTTTGAGCTTGGCCCTCATCAGAAAGACAAAAGCTGAACCATCCAAGATCACCCCCCCCCCAAGAGAGATGAGACAAAGTCCCAGAACAAACAAACTGGTGGAAAAAGAGGCACAGAGTTTCTCCTCTCGCAGCTTTTCATCTTCTTCCTTTTGCACTTTGAAACGCCTTATCTGCTCCCTTTCTTTTGAATTAATCATCAAAAGTGAGTAAGTGTGATTCAGATGCACAAAGACGCGTCTCCTCAGATAAAGAAAGTGATTAGGTTTCAGGCACAAAGGGGAGACGTGGGGGCAGGGGGCTCCTTCCTTTTTACACACGTCCAATAACGCAATTAAATGCTGTCTTCTCGTAGACAGCATTTAATTGATGAATAAATGTGAAGGTGATTTGTTAAAGATGAAAGCAAACTCTAGCACGGAGGTGTTGTGATGAGGCCCACTGTGGAATTCCCTGTTGGCTCAGTGAGCCTTGCTAGCATCACAACCCGGTTCGTGGTGGGTTCGCCAGCTCAAGTTTATCGAGACTCATATATGCGGCATATAGACGGGACGTGGAAGCGCTGAGACATTATCGCTCCTGAGGTATCGGTTAAGTTACACGTTTATATTCAAAAGCAATAAGGATTATTAGTGTGCTCTGAGTGGAACAGCACATAAAGGCAAGCACACAAGCGCAAAAGGGGGCTTGTTGTGTTTCCTAGTTTAGATTTTTTACGTCTTTATTTCTTTATGGTGTTGTTTGTGAGCATAAAGTTTCTCAGATAAAATTTTTTTTTTTTTTAAACTGGTGTTTTTACTTTTTGTGTCCTCTGTCAGTGTAAAGGCATCCTGATAATTGTGACTGAAAACAACACCCGCTCTCTCCAGTTGTTGCCTCTATGTGTTTACCCGTTAGCTGCCAGCAGCAGTGACTTGCTTTTTCTCAGTGTCTGAGCCAAGTAAACCACATATCATATGACAACATTTTGACCTCCTTTCCGACCATCACATGGGTCGTCTGAAGTTACTTTTCGTGACGGAGAGTGGCCTGACAGATGGGGCCCTCGAAATAAATAAAGTCTGTAAACACAGTCAAAGCAAGGAGTGATTTCGTATCGGGTGCCGTGCTGTTAGGTCTCCCATTTCTCCTGACTTTCTTCTTCTTCTCACAGAACAAATTGCCTTATATTGTTGTTATCAGATCAAACTTGTGTAAAATTAATTGAAACGATACATAAATGGGATAAAGATGAACAAAACACAGTAAATCAGGGGTTCGCCGGCCATTTTGTGGCCCTCTGACAGATTTTTTGCGGCCCCTGACATTCAGAGACGCACGCAAGGTTGGTTCATATGAAGACTTTATTTTTTTAATCAGGGCAAAAAATGATCACAGATTAAAAATCTTTTCCCAACAGAAAATAATGTCTACGACACAAACTGTCTTGAAATGCGCAGGTCTTTGTTTTCATACAGGCCTACATCTAGGTAAAAAAAACAAACTTTGTTGCACCTAAAGCTACTATAATTTACTCCAATTGTAGTGACTAAATTAGTATAAAGTTGTTGGAGTTATCCAATTAAACGTGGCTAAATATAGGAAGCATTTTTAATTCAAAACTGACGTAAAATCCTCTTTTTATAGCTCAGAACTGGCCAAATCCAATCGAGACCTAAATAAATTTGAAAACCTGGTGCCTTTCTTTTAACGAGGCAAAAACCTTTTTACAACAACAACACCAACAACATACGCATCCCTTTTCCAACAAAAGCTGACACTACTTTACTTGTTTAATTGAAGAACTGCGACTCAGCTTATTGTTGACAAGGGGAAATAAAATTCACATTTGATCTTGATGATTTTGGTCCATGTGACGAAAAGTTTGGGATATGATTATGATTAATCCATAAAAACAAAATTTTCTGAGTCTGAGAAGGTAAGTAAAAAAAGAAAAACAACAAAAAAACATATGTATTCTTGTATCCTCCGTATTTGTTGAGCTCATTTACAGCTAAATTGACTTACTATGATGTTGTGGCAGGTCTGTGAAAAGATGAAGCAGAAGAAGAGGAGTAATGGCAGAGGACACAAGGGAGAAAACAGCAATTTTATACACCCCCACCGTCCTTCGCAGGCCACTGTTCCCGTAAATCCCACAGCCCACCCTGCGTTCCACTTTAACCTTCCACACTGATCAATGAATATGCAGTCTGGGTCCCGCCCGTTTCTGTTTCTGTGGCGGACACAGGTTGTCCTCGGTCCAATACTTTGGAGCGGAGAGGAAAAGCGGCAGCTGCTGCCTACTGGATGGCGCTGACCTCCTGCTGACACGCACACGGCATGTGAGAGGATTGCCTTTCAGTCCAGATGCTCATTCCATCAAGAGCCGCAAACACGAGCACACACACACATTTTACCTTCAAGAATTGTTTTCTGGCTCTCGTTTCCTCCAAAAAAAACGGAGCCTTCAGAGACCTTAGGTAACCTGTTTTGACATCCGTATACATACGAGGAGGAATGAGAAATCTGGGGCACTGCAAGAAATAATAACAATAAAGTGTAGGGCAGCACAGTAGGTCAGTCTATTGATTTGTGTCCACAGATGGAGCTTTTCCTCTTTCTTCTCACTAGTGGGTTTAAAAATAAATACAGACTAATACAGTCATCACCAAATTTGGGTCATATTTGCTGGTGAAAATCTCAGCATTTAGTACAATCTAAATGGATTAAAAAAAATCAGTTACAGGTAAATAGTTGAGGTTATGTCTTAATAAACCCCACTAACTATTCAAGTTTGAAATTTGAATCAGGTGACTTTGGGTAATTTAGGTCATTTTAGCCGCCCTGAGAAACAATCTGTCTGATTTCCAGTCAGATAACGATAGAAGGCTGTGTGTCTCTTTATAGACTGTATGTAAATATCTGGTTTCAACTGTGTTAGATTTTTGGTTTCTGACACTTTGCCAAAAAAAGAAATCCAAATAAAGTTGTCTTAAATTGCACAAGTTAATTGATGAACTTGTGTAATGAAAACTCTATCCTAAAAAAAAAAAACATGTCACCAAGGTATTCAGAAGTTTTTTTTACCTTACTTTTGCTTTTTGGTTTATAATGTAGTTGACTAAATTCTGAGTAAACTTGATTTTTTTTTCTCACACCTGATAGTCCAATAGACTCGGTTCGAATGGGGACCAAAATTGCAACATTTGTTACATTTTCACTTTCGCACCACAATGTATAAAACAAACCCAACTCTTTTGAAAAACCTGTTCACCCTCCTCACCTGTGGCGGCGCTGCACCAAGTACCACTGAATGAAACGATATTAAAAACCTCTGAAGACGACATGAGCGCAACTTGGAGTGGCATCAGATTTTAGCAGTTGCAGGATTTCTCTTTTGTTGTTCGCAAAAGACCAGGAACCATTTCTCCAACTAGCGCTGGACTCACACATTTGTGTTGGTTGTTTTTACCCAGAATGCCCTGCGATGTAGTCCGCTTCCTGCTTTCGGTCCTGCCCTGTTGTATCCACATAAGACATTCCAACGGCACCAGATTTCACTTCAGCCGAACCAGGACTTGTTTTTTTTATTATTATTATTATTTACCAGAATTAGCTTTTTTGACTCACACCTCCCCAAATAAACCGGACTTTCCGGGTAAACGAACTGGAGTTCCATTAAAGCGAACTAAACAGCAAACCAGCAATCGACCCTCAGTCGATTGAAATATACACCCTGAAAATTCTGTAATTATAGATTTAAAATATATATATATATTATTATTTGACTGTGAAAATGAAAGCACAAACACAGTTTCAAATCCATCTTCCTCTTGCTCCAGCAGGTGTTCTTCACTTGTGACTTTCTGTGTTCCTCATGTTTTTCCCTACATAGCTACATCTGTGAAAAAATAAAACAAACAAACAAACAAACAAAAAAAACAGTAGCTGCGTGAAATCAATTTGGAAACTGACTGGAGTCGAACAGCAGCTGAGCTACTGATCAGCGCTTAAGAGGAAAGAGCAGGGAGGCGGCCGGAAATCCATCTGTTCTTACAGGGATACAGGATGCACTAAAAGAACTTCTAACGTCTACTTAACACACGGCCACTGCAATGTCTGAGCATCTCTGCTTGCGACCAGAAACGCAGAATTCAATTGAGGAACATGCAGCGTCCTGGGGAGACGGTGGCACAGAGAAGAGCGAGCGGTGTTCATGAGAACAAGACGAAGGATGGAAGGCAAGAAGGATGAATCGGAGGCCGGTTTGAAGACTGCAGACGCGTCCAGGGATGGGCTGGCTGAGAAATGTTTTTCATCAGGGGAACGATTGGTCTAGAGGGAGGAACCGAAGGAGTGGAGAGAGAGAGAGAAAAGGATATTTAGGGAGGTGAAGAGACTTTGCAGGAACCGACAAGGGGAAATGATGCAATTACATAACTGATATTTGGAGGCATCTCTGAGCATTTATGAAGCGTTTCCCAGTGTGGTGCAAACACACACACACACACACACACTCGCGCACCCCCACACCACCAGCAGACGCAAACGCTCACACGCCGTCCAGTGTCGCTCAACGGAAGATGACCTCGCATTTATGCATGAGCAGAGAAGAACAAACAGCATCTTTAGATACTCGGTTAACTTGCATTAATAATCTTTTGGGTGACATTCTGATTTAATACAAGCAGAATAAGGCAAATCCATATATATGAATAATTCTGTAGGATCGACGGAACAGAATAATTCATACACACGGTTTGAGTCAATTCCTGTTTCAAGCTCCTGAAACTTATCATGCAGCCCATTGCAGAAGAAAAACGCACAACCTCCTTCAGTTCTTGGATTTTGTGCATAGTATTCATGTCCAACCTCAAGAATCTATAAAACCACACAACAGATTCTAAATTTGTTGTTTGAACTAGACAAAAATCAAAAAACTTTCCATTCAAGTTACAGATAATCAGCAACATCTCAACCACCATTTTCTAGCCAACACAAGACCGTAGTCGTTGGCAACCGCCTTGTCAATTGAGATGGGATGACCTGCAAAGAACAAGTATGCTGAAAGATTTCGGAGAAACGTGATGCCAAAGCGAACATGTTGCCAAGTGGCGAATTTAGATCGCGCCGAAAAAAAGCAAGCCCGAACTCGTAGGCATTGTGTCCGACCTGAACTCCTGCGCCCTACTTACTTTATTTCTTTAACAGGCGACACCATCTACTCCTCTGTTTACGCTGTAACAAGTAGGTTAACACAACTTTACAATCGTGCAAACCAGAGATTAGTCGGGACTGAAAATAGAGTTGCGGTTTTAGTGTCAGAAGCAACGTTCTAGGTTTAATAAAAATTGCTTTGAAACTGATTTTTTCCCCTTCCAAAGGTAGAAATAATATTGGGATTAGCTGGACGGTAAACGCGCTATACAATTGGAGGAACATTTTCAGTCTTCGCCTTGCCCTGAAGCACCTTTAGTCCTCAGACATAACATCCTAAATCTTAAATAGGGTGTACGTCTGTATAACTATCAACACCAAGGTGCTGGACATCTATGTAATTAGCTGTCAGATGGCCAAAAAAAGTTAATCTGTGTTGTACTGCTTTACATTCAGTCTCTTATGGATTTGATATGGGATATTTTTACTAACATCATATCTGAACAATCTGGAAACAGTTTTACTCAGGTTACCTCGTTCCTAGCGAACAGGACTGCCGGTTGTGTTAGAAAAAGCAGCAAATGCTAATCCAGAGTTGTACATTTCTGTGTCCTTGCAAGCCTCTTTGTGCGTTGCATGAATTTTTCAGTTATGCGACATCTAATGGGAGGAACCGCCTGAGAACTGCTGTCGATCTGAATGGACCGTCGGCCTTGACTTTAGAAAATTAAACAACAACAAAAAAAAACCCCGGCATTGTTTCGCCTGCACTTGATCGGTTCCATTCAGCTCCTCAAACCTCTGAAGCTTCTGCGCGGGGACAACGGCGAGACATACAATTAGGTATAGACTGCGTCGAAAAGCGTCGTACGGATCCATCAGGGACGGCACAGAGTGTTCGGTACATTCTGCAGCGACAGCCCCTGAATCTGCCGTCAGACGTCTGACAGGACTGAAGTCTTCTCTCTTGACTTTTGAGCACACAAAACACAACCTTGGGGAGCCGATAGAACAATCTCTGCATCTGGCATTCGTGCAGAAGGCAACACAATGGCATTTTGATGGAGAGCTGCTGTCAAAACAGAGAAATGAAATTCAATAATTAAATAGCTTATTAGCACACACACATAAAAAAAATGTCCTAAGGAACTTTTAAAGTATTTGGGAAAGCTGTGTAATCTAAAACTGCGTGTCAGGATGGGAGGTTTTAAAGGTTACAATAGTCAGATAGCGCACCTGTCAGCAGCTACATTGAGTTGCATGTCTTTAGTCTGCAGAAAACCCAATCCCCTCAGCATCCCTCTTCCTGTGTGCGGACAACTGATCTATAAAATGAGCAAACTGTTGACTTGTGAAGCAATCCCCTCTGAGAATTATGACCCGAGTCGATTTCTTTTTTTTCTCTTTCTGTCGTCTCTTTGGAGCTTTGATTTATGCCACTCTTGGTTTTTGTTTCAAGCTCAAACTGTAGCACACCCCCCCTCACCCCCCCAGCTGAAAATCTGCATAGCTGCTGCATAAAGTACCAAATGTTATTTCTGAACTCAGCGTACCAGGTGGTGTTACATGATGGAGCAATTAGTCTCTTTAAAAAGCAGGATGCCTCCCTGGGGCTTGTGGGTAAACCAAACAAGAGCCGGACTTACACATTTGCCATGCGGCAATAAAACAAGCCCAGCAAATGGAGGCAGGGTTTGGGTTAGAGAACACGGGTGAACAAACAGCAATACGAAGTTTAAAGAACAGAGCGGACGCTTCATGGGTAAAGTTGTGAAGACAATTTTAGTTTTTTTGTTTACAGAAAAATAATGAAACATGTAGTATTTTGCAAACGGTTTACAATTTAGTGCTACTTTGTGTCGATCTGACATAAAATCCCAATGAAAACATTGGAGTTTGCAGCTTTAAATGAGGCAAACTCCTGATTTTATACCATTTTATAGCACAATCAAGTAACTATGTCAACTTCAGCTTTGAAAATGCAGTATATGTCAAATATAACTTGAAAGAAATTTTACTTCGTAATTTAACGCTTTGAAATTGGGTCGGTGTCTCTTTAAAAACTCCGCCTTCAGGAAGTCATTACAACATGGCTCCTCTATATTAACCTTTTAACAACATTTTTACCAGTGTCTGTTGAGTTCCGCCAGGTGTTTGCTAACTGCTGCTGACTAGTCTGAAGGAGCTGGGGGAGGGCTGTGAGGCTGAAGCTTGGAAACTGCAGCTCTGAGGAGGAGCTCTGTCCTTGAAGGAAGAGCTAGATCCTCCACGCCCAGATGTTTTGCACAGCTGACTGGTTGCCATGAGAGATTAAAGGATTTCTCAAACATGCATGAAAGAATCAAGGCAACACTCCAGGTTTGTTTTTCATGAGGGAATAACATTATAGCATGATGTAAAGCTCAAAAAAGTTGCTTTTACATGATACTGCCCCTTTAAATGTAATTTTATTTCTGTTTTGCTTCAGAAAATGTGACTTTTGTGGTAGAAACAGCAACTGCAGGTGAGGCACGATGCTACATTTCTAGCATGCCAAAGCAAATTTACATAAATAAATCTGGAAATACTTCAAACTACAGGAGAAAACGGAGACACTTACGTTAGAAACAAAGAAGCCAGGCTGGATTTGTTTAACACCATCCACAGCTTAACGAGAGGAATCCTAAACGCTGCAGCCTGAAGGCCTCCTGCGCTGCAGGGACATGTAACCCATGGATCAGAGCCCGGAGATGAGGAGAGGCCCCCAAATACACGTCCCCACTCCCACACATACAAAGGGCGCCGCGGGGATCAAAGCCAGGGATGTGACTCTGACCAGTCAGCACTAAAAGCTGTTTGACAGAGGCATCTGTTCTGTGTTGTGTTGTGAGAAGAAGGGACTTGAGAGATGGGAGTTGTCCTTTTTTTCATCACCATCTCTGTCACTGAGTCAGTTATAAAACATTTCCACATAAATCTTTTGGTTTGAGGTGCTACCTGCTTTCTTGATTATATCTATTTTTATCTGGACAGAAGGTATGAGAAATGAATGACTACCTGCCAGGGGTGCAACTACATACTTTCTGAGGTGTATACGAACATGTCATCACCCCCCCCCCCTCCGCTCAAATGACATAAACTTGGACAACTCATCTTTAACTAAAGTATCAATAATAATAAATGTACATCTCTGTGACTAAATTGCTGCCTACAGGGCAAGAATGAAACAAAAAACAGGGCAGTGTTTCATCATTTCACATATAAATGAGCCAAAGAGCCACTTCTGTTAGCCTGTGTCTAGAACCACATGGGCTGCAGGTCTGAGGCATTTTGTTAGCATGTTTTCTATCATTCTAATAGCTGATAGAAAACCTGATCCCAACTGGCCACCCGCATTAATGAAATGGTGAAAAAATATTGACCACAAAACACTGCATTTATAAAAGATATCAACGCTTTTCCTACACAATCCTAACAAACGTTTCAATGTTCTCTTCACAATATTTATTTATGTACTATTAATCTATTTGTATGATTTGTTCTTTAAATTGCCATTTATATTATTATTCAGTCTCAGGAAATGACTGAGGGATGGAGAGGCTGATGTCTGGTTCTTTAGGTTCTGACGGGTCTGCGGTTCTTCTCCTGACCCGTCATTCTGTCTGATATCAAACAACCCACTTTGCGCCACTGAATATCGCCGACACATTTTTTTTAATGCCCCTATTAAACGTCACTGTAATAGTTTAGCCTGGAATGTGTGTCTTCCCACGACCGTCTGTATTTTTGCCAGAGGTTTTGCTTCTAAGGACGGTGTAGTTATCGGGTGGACATTTTAAAAAGCTGTTAAGTACATAAAATGCTGACTAGAAAAAAAATTCCCCACATCGTTTTTGCGCCCCCTCTGGTGCAGCGCCTCTATGCGTTGCATACAGTGCATACCCACTTTTTGCGCCACTGCTAGCTGCTTAGTAAATAGTGTAGGACTTGTCAGGTAAAGACAAATGTTTGAGTAAAAATACTTGTGAAGTGACTAAGAGATCTCTTTCTGATAATAGAGGTGTAAGATACTGCATATTTTGGTATAGCCAAGTAAATACAGGATAAATATTACCAACGTTGATACTTATATCAATGCAGCTCTAGAGGAAGTACACGCAAACGGCCCAACAAGGGCAACTGGGCAGTCTGGTTGAATAGAAACGGAGACGACCCCAAAAGAATCCAGGTTTCTCCAGGTGCTTTATAAGCCTGGCGGGCCACCAGGCTTTACTTGCTCCCCCACCAGGCTAAGCATTGTTTATTTATTATAGAGTTTGCTTTATTCACCAGTAACAGTGTTACGAGGTTTTTTTTTTTTTATTCACCAAAACTCCATAACCACTGCCTGACTTTACCGACCTACACGTTAACAACTTGAGCGAATAAAGTGACAAGTCAAGGATTAAACAATCCAAAAATGTTGGACACTTTAGGACGGCACAACTAATTTATTTTAAATGTATGTTTTTTTACTTTTTGGCTTTTGTAAGTCTTTACACGTGTCTTCCAATTACACATAATGATGTAATTTCCTGTCAACTTTAAACGTTTTCTAACTCAAAAACATGGCAGGTTGCTGGATGACTGCCACAGCGCCCCCTACCACTGGGCTCAGCAAGTTTTCTTGGGGAAATCCTGTCAATAATTATGTCAGTTTGTGTTAGTTCAGTCATAGCAGCAAATGGTGAATATTTTGAGGAGCTGCAGAGATCCAGAGCTCAGGTGGGAGAGTTTATGCCATCACAGAAGTGGAAAACTAAGAATCAATTCTGCGCTCTTGAGCTGTGAAAACTGTCACTATACGTTTTAAAGTGCATGACGAAGAATCCTTTCTGAAATGGAGATAGAGTTTTGTTATAACTCTGCAGGAGAAGACCACCAGAAATCAAAATTCAATCTGCCCGTTGGACAGCGGAATCGGATGAGAATCCAATTTCCTACCTTTGTGATGGCATGTTATCTTTTGGGAGAAAAAAAAAAAAAACTCCTTCCATCCACCAACCAGCAGTTAAAACACTCCAGCCAAGATCTTATTGCGCTCATGGAGCAATAATAAAGCCCTCGGCTTAAAATGTAGCTTCTTCACTCGTGATAAAAAGAAAAAAAGTGTCAGCGATGGCCCCAGGAGAATTGTGGGAGTTTCTTCTCACTCGCGAGCTCTTGACGTAAAACACTCTTCCAAATGACACACCGAGTGTTTGCCGGCCACACAAACAATCTGCTTTTGTGTGTGTGTGTGTGTGTGTGTGTTCATTTAGGCCGTTTGGGTCCTCGCTTCGCGGCCCCTTTCCTACTCAGTCGTCACTGCCGAGAAGGTAGACAATGGCTGGCATCAACAGAGCCTCTTCCTAAGACTTGCTGAGTAAATGCGTGTTTGTGTGGGAATGTGTCTGGATCTTCTTCTTCCACTGTGTAGCTGGAGCGTATGTCAGAAAGTGACCTTCTGTAAGAAGGAATTCAAGTCTCTCCGCCTAATTTCTGTTTGGCAAATGTGGTTATAGGAAGCGCTCATGGCTGAAACACGCACACACAAACTAAAGGTGGTTTAACTGGAAGTTGAAGATTGAGCTGCTGTCTTAAAAACTTTGGTTTTAACTTAAGACATTAATGTTCATCAATTTGATTTAACAGCAAAAGACAAGTAGGCTATAAATTGTTTTTTAAGCTAATTCGTCTTAGACTGAGAGTTGTTTCAACTTATATACTTTTTAAATAAATGAAGTTCAAGTAATTTTTTCAGATTGTACGGTAAATTTGTCCTTCGTGTTGAACAAGCACGTGTTTCTGCATTATTTTCACTCGCATTGAAATAAATTCTAATTTTAAGACAGAAGAATTAAAATCCTTGACACAAGTTGCGCAAACAAAAAGTTTGACCGTCCATTTTAATACACATCACACCAAATTCTGCTCAGAAAACGTTATTTTGAACAGAGCTTAAGCATCGTGAGAAGACATTGTCCTCTACCTGCTGCCGTTGTAAAATGATGGTTGCGTTAAAAAGAATGTTTGCCTTAATAACACACAAGAGGAAACACGGAATACAAAATCCTAGGAAATAGTTCCCACTCCTGCCTTTTTATTTTTGTTTGTTTGTTGCTGTGTTCGAAATCCAAAACTTGCAAGATTTCTTTGACTTAAAGAGTAGAAGTTAGTAGACACAACTAAATGCGGCTCAAATGTTTTACAGTGCATACGGAACCACAATATTAACACATATATGTTCCCTAATAACAGGCTACTCTCTCAAAATGTCTGCTTCTAGTGTGTCTTGGTAACTTTAAGGCAAACACACCAAGTTGATTAAGTTATTGCTGATCGCGTAAAACCTGCTGCTGGTTGCTAACGCACCCTTTGTTCTCTTACGATGCTGATGGAGAACCCGACGGTTGGCGTCATTAGCAGAGCACTTTCAATTTGCATTCATCAGCCGAGTCTTCAAAAGTCATCAGATATCTCTTTCAAGACCAACAATTGGTGTTTGTCTCCAGCAGAAAGCCGTTTCGGTATGCGCTTAGTCGTCTGCATTTGTATTCAGCCATCCTGAGTCGATACTTTGTTGGAGCCACCTTTGTCTGCACTTTGTACTAAAAGCTATGATGGGATTAGAAACTGTGGTTTTTATCCTTTTATTCCATTACAAAATAGCTGGAGATCAGTAAGATTGGACAGTGTACATTTGTAGGAAGCAATTTTCAATTTTTTTGCTTCTAGATCTGGACTTTGACTGGGCCGTTCTAACACGAGAATATTTTTTGATCTAAACTGTTTCGCTGCAGCACTAGCTGCATGTTTGGGCCGTATTTCTGGTAGGCGAACATCCTCCCCAGTGTCGGCCTTTAAAAGGTTTTCTTCCAGTGGATTCATGATGTTTTCCATTTGCGGTCAGAACTCAGAAATTCAAACCTTAAGAAAGTCAGAAGAAAAGCCTTGAACGCCCACACCCTCCCCCCCTCCCCCCACAAAGTCAGAATTACCACTTGAGAAGTTGGAGAAGTTTTCTAACGGTGACTTCATGATCCAACATGGCAGCTTCTTTCATCAACAACAGTGGGCTGTGAAGGAAACATGTTTATTTCACAAGGCACGCGTGTAAGAGTGCGTCTAACGTCAATGTTGCATTTAGCGACCGCAACTCTAAACCGAACAAACAAAAAGTGGAGTTTGCATGTGGAAAGTACAGCTTAAAACAATGTTTGCGAGAGGAACCACAAACAATGTCTGCTTGGGCGTCGCCATGTTTGGAATCCGAGCTTCCTTGTGGTCAAAGACTGGAAACTGGAACGACGCTAACCCGGATGTGACGTCTTTTCCGAGGTAAATGATGCCACGGCCTTAGCTGCAGGAATCCTCCCACAAAATCCTACCATCTTCAGTCTTTCTGATATAGATAAGCACTGAAGCAGCCACCACCATATTTACCTGTTGTGATGGTGTGTTAGGTTTCATAAAATGCTGGTAAACTCCAAATTGGCAATCTCCATTTTTTTTCCTTCTTCCTCACAGAGGAGCTCAGGTTAAACTGGACCCATGTGGACTCTACAGTTTTTACTACAAACTACTTTGTGTTGGTCTGTCACATAAGATGATATTCAAGTTATTGGTTGCAATCTTACAGAATGTAAAGCCAAGAATACCTTTTATTTCCCAATTCTTGATTACAAGTTTTTAAAATATACTTTAAACAGTAAACGATTATATCTAATCCTTCAGTAGCCAGGTGTTGTGAGTGGTGACTATCTGTCTCCAGGGGAGGGTGAAAACAAAAGGAGGGTGTGCGCAAAAAGCTCTTTATCTTGATCAAATCTACAGCATATTCTTAAAACTGTGACAGGAGAGGATAAGAAAGAACAGAGAACAGAGGAAAGTTAAGATAAGGATGATGCTCGTCGCAACTGGAGTCGACTTTTAAAACTAGGTTTTGATGAGGAGACGTGGTCAGAGGGGGAGACGGAGGTAGCGGCGCCCGCTGACCGTTGTTGTCATCGCACAACAACGGAGACGGATGGAGCGGGGATCAAAAATCCATCTGTTCACTCCTGGCATTTTCCTTAAGAGCAGAGGGGCTGGGCGGACAGGGGCCACCATGCACCCCATGTGTCGGTTTGTACAGACAACGTGCGAGTCTTTCTCAGAACTCCGGGGCGTTTTTGAGTTTGTTATCGTTCTGCACTGCTTCAAAGCCGGTGTGCGCACCTTGTGCGTTAGTCTGTGCCTTGTGTCTGGCCGCGGCGATGTAGCGTCCTCCAGGGAACTCTTCGCTCAGATCCAGGTTGTCAATCCTTAAGATTAATCAGTCCCACACCCCTCCCCTCCTCATTCCAATCCAATCCTCCACATCCTGTCCTCCCACTCCAACCCCCCCTCCCCCCCACAAACCCCTCATGATTAATCACTCATTCGGGGAGACAGGTACCACTGACATCATCCGTTACGTCCAACAGGCAGTTAAAAGAAACACACGGAAGATCTGTGGTTAGCTCAGAGGTACAAAAAGCATTCAGTCCAAATGATTTCTTAATTTCAGGGGGGAAAAGGACTGAAGTGAAGCACTGCTCCTGGGTACTGTTGATCATGACATCCTGGGGGACTGAACGCTTTCACATCAATCCACTGGCTTTTCTACTAACTATTTTTTCCTATGCGTTCATCTTCTTGTTATCTGTGTTTCACAGAAGACATTCCTGGATGCATCGCAATTCCTCATCCTTGTGGAAACCACACACTTACGTAGTATCGTGCGAACATGTGCTGTGTTTCTATTGGCCGTAAAATTGCGCAAGTTGGAGTTACAAAAATAAATTTGCTTAAGGGAAACAATTTTGAAAAAAAAAAAAACTCAAGTTTTTTGCGCTGGGTTGAGGTGGCTTATCAGCCAAATCAAAATTTGCGTATTTCGTAGAACTGCAATGGAAACACTTTCTCGCATCACACGAGTCACGCCAGTCCGTATATAGATATGGAAACCACGTTTTTGTGGACATGGCCTCCTTGTAAAATGCGCAGCTGGCTCCACCAGATGTTTCACAGCATCACTCGGTCTACGAAACCTTGAGTTTGTCATTCAAAAGTGTTACTTATCGCGCGAACAAACGTGATTTTAATTGGATTTCCTATTCAGTGGAAACACTGCCAATGCAAAATTGTGTGTGTGTGGGGGGGGGGGGGGGTCGACGTTAGCAAAAATTTCGAAGAAAGTTTTTTCACATTTTTAATGGAAATGCAGCAATAGTTGCCCTAGTGTCTGACCATCTTCAGATTGCATTTGAATGCTACGCTGATTGGATTTAAATACCACCTTTCTAAGCATATTGCTCTCTTAAAGGGCTCTTGTGCTTTACAATGGCCCCACTCACAGACGACTGGGGGTTAAGTGCTTAGCTCGAGGGCACGTCGGCATGGAAGGAGGCAGGAATCCAACTACTCTTGCTTCTTATCCAGAGCTGCACTTTTAGATTGTTAAGTACTTTTGTTGCAACTCGTTCACAATCAAACATAGAAAATTCATACAGGTATTAATTCCTACACAAGGTACCACTTCTATATTTGTGTCTTAGATGTCTTCGTGTTTTAATTAAGGTAAAACCTCTTATAAGTACAATTTCATACAATCTTCCCAATTTAAAAAAAAAAGAAATTAAATTAAATTATAACGGAGGCATTATTCTTTTGAAGAAAATGATGTGTTTCATTTAACATGAAGACAAAAACAAACGATTGCTGCCAACAGCGTGCTTTGCACACTGCGTCTCAATTAGATTTCCATTTAGAAATAAAAGATCAGCCAAAATATCACAAAAACAAATTTATGGAAGCCAAGAGATGACATGTTTGATTACCAATTACTCAATTTGAAGCAAATAAAAGCTTGCCTATAAGTTTTGGGGGTTTTTTTGTTTTTGAAAATATAGGTTGACTTAATTCATTTGACAGAACAGATCATTTTTTTCATTCATGACTATTTTTAGAAATCCCAGTAAAAACAGAAACGGGGCATCCCGTCGGAGCACGCTCAGGCTGAGGAGTGGTTCTCATAAAAAATATGACACTGATGATCTTCTAACAACAATCCAACAGATCCCCGTTACATATCATTAACAATAATGTTTAACTTTTGGTTCAAAACTAAATGAAAGTCTCTCAAAAAAAACATTTTCCATGTGACAGAGTTTAACAAGCTCACATAGTTTGACATGGAAACTGACCAAAAAGAATTGCACAAAAGTTTTTTGTTTTACCACCTCCCATCAATCGTTGCATTGATTCCCTGTTGTTGTTTTGTTTTTTTTGTTTTTTTTTTTGTTTTTTTAAAAGCCAACCAATTCAAAATGAATCAAGACGGATGCACGTGGTTGTATTTCTGATCGTCGGTAGGCGAGCATGGAGCGAAGGAGGTCAGAACGGCTCCTGGTGTAGCTGCCATGTTGGTGCAGAGTGCCAGCAACTGAAACATCCAAAATATCCTTCCACCCTTGCAGCACGCAGGTGTCCGTTTGACGTGCAGCTCAGCTTACGGTGTGTCCGAGGAACGGGTGTATGCGTACCCACTAAAACCTTCCGACAAAACGCGATTCGGTGATTCGTGATTCTATTTCGTCTGACTTCGTTTCAGACAGAAGGGGCAAAAAAGGCTTGCGTCCATTTGCGACGGACCTGTTAAAACATCAGGTTTCGGCTGCAACCAAACGAGGAGAAGCAGCAGTCAGCTTCTATGCACCACAAATCTGGAACAAACTTCCAGAAAATTGTAAAACAGCCGAAACACTGAGTGCCTTTAAATCTCGACTAAAAACCCACCTGTTTAGAGTTGTATTTGAAACGTAATCATTTATGAATTTATGAATGTTTTGATTGTTGATTCTGTTGCATGACTTTGTTTTTATGTTTATGATGTAAAGCACTTTGAAATGCCTTGTTGCTGGAAAAGTGCTATACAAATAAAATTTGATTTGATTTGATGCATCAATTCCCAACGTTGAAAAGTTAGCAAAAAAATCTTCAGAATCTCTCCAAATATCAGCAGAGAATCTGAATGAAACGATGCAGCGTCGTGACACGGGCTTCGTTGTGAGAAGAGCTCCAGCAACCTTGACGCGTTCTTCTCGCATTTTTCACATTCCGACTCGTAATGTGTTGTCAGTGTAATGTTTATGCGCCGGCAACAAGTACGAGAGTTCCTGAACACCGCGTGAAATCGTCAAGGTCTTTAGAAATGAGCAAGATGTGCTGGTTTTTTTTGTATTGTCAGTCAGGCTACGTTTGATCTCAGTTTTGCCGCATGAAGCGAAGCCGTTCCCATTTCTCCAGCTTTTCTTATTAGGAAGTGTTTGTCACTAGCAAATAGCTGATTGTCTGTGTTGCAATTGCTTTGTCTGTGTGAAGCAGATTGCATTTCCTCGCTAAAGGTCAGCATCCCAGGGGTTTACGTCACCTTTCACCTACCGTGTTCAGGGTTGCATGTAATCGACTGTCTGCTAAGTATTTATGACAATGTCATCCGTCATGCGCAATAAAATATCTTTGGGGAGAAAAAAAAGTAATAGTACTGTCTAAATAAGATTTATCTCCCCACAAAAGCTAGTTTGCGCACTAACAACGACAGCAGCCAAACACCACAGGTCTGTACCGCCCTCTGCTGGATAATTTGTTTTCCTGCACACAATATGGACTGGGAAACATCTGTAGAGAAAGATTAATATGAGTTTTATTAGAGGTTGAGTGTTTTTTGTTTGTTTGTTTGTTTGTTTGTTTGTTTGTTTGGACTGAAAACCCGTCAGACCTGGCAACCCTGCCGAACGGCGCCATGTTTGTTTATGAGCTTAGCTAAGGTGTAGAACAAAATTTCGCTGTTTCTCTTAAATGATTCTAAAACTGTATTGAGCATAAACTGGCTTGAACTTAGAAAAATTTACATTTTCACAACTTGAAGTGTTGTGAAAATGAACATATATATATTTTTTCCTCCATCCTACATTTTGATACGGAATATAAAGTGCTGCTCCAGTATGTTCCGGCTCTTACGGTGAGTTACGAGGGCCAAATTACCATAAGTAACTTCTGAAATATATTTTCTAAATCTGTAAATTTATTAAAACTCTTCACTCTCCATAGAATTTGAGTTATTTGATCCATCTTTAAATAATATAAGTTTATCTACTATTTTTTTATTTTAAAAATGTACCATAAATGTGCGGTTTATATTTCATTTCAATACAAATCATGAACTGTGTGTAGTTCTGGTGTTTACGCTGCAGAAAGCTGGACCAGACCTTACTTTTCTTCCTGGGATCCAGAGATCTGCAAATGTTAGCGGTCGTACCTCTGAAGCTTTTCCACTAGGTGGCAGCAGAGGGACAAAGATAAAATGTGCTGTGGAGCTGATTTTAATCGCGTTATCTCACTCACACACTTCCGAAACAACCTGGCTGCCTCAGTAGTGTCATTTGAAGGACTCCACATGGTCATAGTAGAACAAAAGCACATTAAAACTGAATGAAACTTCTCCAAAAATCAATAAAATGCTGAAGCCTTACCATGACATTTCATAGAAAGTGTACATAGCAACTTGGAAAAAAAAACCCAACCAAACAAAACATGTCTTCATGAATAAATAAGCTTCCAGTCGCTTTTTATGCACTTAAAAACCTTGTGGCACTTAAAAACCTTTTGGTTTTTAAGTGCCACAAGGTTTTTAAGAGGACATAGTTGAAGCTTGATAGCATAAATTATCTTTATTGAGCTTATAAAGATAATTGCTAATGAGATCAGTTAATCTTTTACTGCCATAGATATAAATTTGATGAAAGGGCTTAACTAGAAACTATCTACATTTGTGTAATGGATCTAGAGCTGAAATAAACCAGCTGTAAAACGTATATCTAACTTTGGCCTACTTTGATTAGAAAGCATGATGACATGCCACTCACACATAACAGAAATGTAATACGACTACTGTCCTTGTGACCCATTGTGAGAGAGGCACGTATGCGAACATTACACCCCCACCCTACCCCCCCCCCCACACACACAGTCCTGTTTTTATCACTTGTGGGGACTTCACATTGACTTCCATTAATTTCTGCAGCCTCACCCGTACCATAATCCTAACCCTAACCATCACATATGTAAGCCTAATCTTAACCTTTATCCTAAACCTAACCATCACAGACCTAACCACTAACTCAAAAACAACAATTTCCCTCATGGGGACCAAGAAAATGTCCCCACAAGCACCAATGGTTCCCATAACCCCACATTGTAGACAGAAATAGGTTCCCATAAGGATATAAAAACCTAGTACACACACACACACACACACACACCCCTACATGTCCCCCTTAGGTAGGGACCTGCACCCGTCACAGTTTCCATCCTAAACATAAATAAACCCCATGCGAGGTTTGTCGTTTGCATGGTCTCGTTTCGGCCACATGACAACCGGAGTGGCGCTGGAATGCCGACTCAATACACACAACGTCTGAGCATATGCGCTGTGAGCATGTGTGCTCTGAGCACCGCAGATCAATAAAACAGGTTGGCTGTGACACATGTCATTTCAACATCTGAATCAATGACCCGACCAGACGAGGATCCCGGGATCAGAACGTTCTTCTAACGCCACAGGAAACTTCCGGAGGGGTAAATCATTAAACGGTCAGGCAGGCGGCGGTGGCCTCCAGAAGGCACAAAGCACATGATCGGATATAAATACAAATCCAGTACGAATGTATTGGAAAAGCTATTCTGCAGCTGGTGGTATTACACTAACATGACCTCTTGAATTTTTACAGAGTTGATATTTTGTAGAAACACTGTTTGCTGCACTTCTAGGCTGAAATGCAGCAAAGAACTTTTGGGTTTGTTTGCCAAAATTGCTCAGGTTGGATAGAGAGCATAGCAAGTATCAGTTCTTAAGTTTTTCCTAAAAATTCACAAATGGATGTAAGTGTGTACTTTGATTAGGCCACTGAAACACGTGAATACAGTATGATGTACAGGGTTTCCTCCTAGTGTAAGCCTGGCAGGCCACCAGGCTTTACTTGCTCCCTCCTCTCTCTCCCACCAGGCTAAACTTGTTTGTTTATTTATTTTAAACAAGGTTTTCTATAAACCAGTAACAGTGATAGCAAAGGCGAGTTAAGCTCGGTATATAGTTGGCGCATAAAACCATTTGAACCAGCAAATCAAAATTCTGCACCAAATTGCAGACTTTACTAAAACAAAACAAAAAATCGTGAAAATAAACAAGAAAACTTAAATAATACTTGAATTTTGCACACTAAGAATAATTAGCATACAAATGTGCTGACTCATCATGATCCATTGTTCATTGACTTTTTAATGTGACCTTGTTTTAATGATCTGCTGGCTGATTATTATTTCATTAGGATTTAACTGAAGTGCCAAAAAACAATTATTTATTTTAACTGTACTTCATTGTGTTTGCCTTTAAGATTCTGTAGATCTTAAAGGCATGTCAATAAGTGCTGTCAATAGTGTTTTCCATATTTACAAAGTAAAATGTTCACATTTACTATTAATTTTGACATTTTCTAACACAAAAACATGGCGGGCCGCTGTAACGCCCCTACCGCTGGGCTTTCTGAGAGAAACCCCGCTGTTGTATGTCTCTTTTCTTCCAAATGGCGCATTTTACTAAACTGTCTGGATTCAATTAAAAGCTGGATGACTGAAATTTTTCTCCAGCTGACTGAAAAAGCCCCACCAAAGTAGTGGCCTCCGCACCAGAAAAAAACAACTATTAGGACAAAGCAGATCCTTGAACCTTGAAGAGGTCATTTGGCTAACCCTTCGGTTGGAAGTCGATAACCTTTGACTCAGGATTTACTCCCAAAAGCGTGTGTCAGATTTCTGCTTCGTACCTGTTTCAAAACATTGCCAAACCTAGCTTCGGGCTTTTGATTTGTCTCGTCTGTAGGATCCTGCAGTGTGCTGTGTACATGTCTGACCAAAACCTCCCTAGACCGGCTGTTGTCTGCTAAGTTGATGTTATTGTGTTTGTTGAAGTGCTTTGTGATTTCTATCTTGAAAGGTGAAGCATAAATAAAGTTTTACTTACTTTCTAATCACCGACTGTAATCTAGACCATTTCACAGTAGAACTTGTTGTGGTTTTTGGGGTATCGTTGCTGTGGAAGGCAACCCTCTTCCAGAGTTTAAAGTCTTTTGACCTGATTTATGTGCAAGTGCTTGGAAAAGTTGCAAGAGAAAATCTACCAAAGAGAAAATGTTTCTCTTTACCTGAGTTGTGGCTCTTTAGTTACCAGAGGCCTCTTGGCTGCTTCTCCAATTAATGCTCTCCTTGTCCGGTCAGTCGTCTTTTAGGTGGACGGCCAAGTTTTGGTGGTTTGCCGTTGTGTCACACTCGGTCTGATGACCAGTCAAAGAACATCTGGATTCACAATGAGTCAATTACGCCATGATAGACTGTAGACTGGACAGGCTTTTATTTGCACAAATTGAGAAAACAGTCATCAACCTCACAGATAAACACTACTTCTCCTAGTAAGACACGCGGACGTTGTGTGTGTTATACTTTTGCACCTTATTAGGCTGCAGAAATGTATTTATTGCATCCAGATTGTCAGTCTCCCTAAAAAATAAACTGCAAGTAGCTTTATTTTTAGTTGAAACTGTTGCTCATTTTCCTTGTAACTCTTTATTTACTTTCTGAGAAACCCTCCCGGTTGGTTTTCTTGCTGAGAGTTATATGAGCCACCCAGCAGTCAGGTCTGAAGCTATGGGTGGTTCCGTTCAAAGGTGGATCTTTATTAGTCTCATTTAAACATGTAAACAGCTGCAAATGACTTTATGACTTCTTCTTGGAACCTTTTTATTGACCAGGAAGGTGAATGTCCAGCAGCCTACTTCCTGGTGACATGATTCCTCAAGTAAACGGAAATGTATGGAGGACTGAACTTGCCCAAATCATGATTGATTACAAAGTAAATAATTGTCCCTGTGGAAATGTTAAAAAAAAAGAAAAATAAAACATTTGTATTTTTGCTGTTGTTATTGTTTAATTTGGTTTAATAAAAAAATATTTTGAATCTTAATCTGACAGGGGTTTAAATAGTTCTGTACAAATGAACAGGTTGTTTCTGCAACTATTGAGATGCTTTGTGTTTGCGACAACCGCGTTGTTTGGTGAGGAACCGCAGACTTTCCCATCCACAATAGTGACTTCACAGAGTGTTTTAGTGTGTTTTTCTACCTTAAAACTACCCAAATTCACAAAAAGTAAAGTACAAATCGACGATAGCATCAACAAGAAAGCAACAACGACACAAATACTACCACAGTTAACAATACAGAAAGCAGCTCTTGATAAAATACAACGAGTAGCTGCTGGCGCCATCTTTGGAAGTCAGTTTTGCATTTTTTTCTGTTAGGCACTTCTATATCTCTCCCTTATTTTCATAAACACACTATATTTATGCAAACGCCTTTCTCGTCAGTAGGGAAAAGCACACGAGAAAGTTGATGCGACAGAAATTTTTATACGAATGGAAAAATAAAAATAAAAATAAATAAAATATGAATAGGTAGATGTGTTTGAGGAAAAACTTTTACTTGATATACCTTCTAGGGATCATTTGAGCACAAATCCTGGTTCCCCCTTTGTGCTCTGGTAAATCATGTTTATGTATTTTTGTTCTGATGTTTTGGATGATCCTCTTTAAATATCCATTTTCAGACAGAGACCAACAGCTAGACCTTAAGTGACGGTATAACCTTCTCTCTCAAGGTAGAACTGCCTTGAGAGAGAAGGTGGTTATATTTTAACTAGTAGGCTCCGAAACCTTTAACTGCATGTTGGTATAGTTTAATTTCTTGTTCAGGTCTTTTCAGTTAGCCTTTACTATCGCTAACAGCAAATAGAATACGCAGCTGTTTTTGTTTTTGAGGTTTTTTTAAAAACGTTTTGGTTTTGGCTTTGTTTTTGCATCGAGAACCATTAAAGAGTCAACTCCTTCAATAAATATGCCACATGTAGCAGTAAGTGTGTTGTGTTTACAGCTCTACTGCCCCCTTCGTTTCGCCTACAGAATGTTTTTCCCCAGCAGCTTTCTCACAAATCTCACATTGTCATTTTCTTCCTGAAATCTTTTATGCTTCTCCAATAAACTATCAAGATACCGAGCGCAGCGAAAACAGTCCGGCTGAGATTAAAAACATTAAATATTATCCCTCTCTATACATCTCGCCCTGTGGCACCAGCCTAGTCTTGGCCAACATCTCGACTGTGTTTTCATTTCCTCACAAACTTGTTTAACTTCCATTCTGAAACGTAAAGCTCCTGCGGTTACAACGACAACAAAAACAGGTTTGAGAAGCTGGAGCTTTGACTCTGAAGTAGACGTTCAGGTAGAGTGTCTGTAAAAAATGTTGTGAAAAGGAATTTTTCTAATGTTTCTATTTCTATTTACCAAAAGGAAGTGTTAAGATGTTTACATTTTTCTTGATGACTTTGGAGGAGTTGCGGAGATATGTGTGACAGGGGCACAGACTGAGTTGTGCATTCCCAGCATAAGTGGAGTGAGAAGTTAAAAACAGCCTTCCACCGTCCCATTTTCAGCTTAACATGGAAAACTAATACTGCTAATCAGCCCGATCACACCCTCCTCTACGAAGCTAAACTGGGGCCATAACGTTTTTTTTCCAAAGATTTGAATCTGGAAAAACTATTTTGAAACTGAAAAAAATAGTTTGAAATGAAAAAAAATGCACTTGAAACTGAAAAGTGTTTTTTGACAATGTTTTTTTAGCGTCAATTTTCTTTCAGTTTCAACTTTAGCCACAATTTAGCTCCATACTCCCCACTGTAAATCACAGCCTCACAGTAGGAACAGAGTCCAGATCAAAAGCCTTTGTTATAGCTTTTCACCAGATCTAGCTTGATAGGTCCACTTCAGTATGGTGTTCCTCAAGGTTCTGCTTCGGGGCCCTTGCATTTTCTGGTTATTTTAACTACATGCTCTCCCTATGGCACATTCTGAGGACTTTAAAGATGTTTCATTTCACTACTATGTGGACAATATTCAGTCATCCATTTCGTTTATGCTCTTGACTCAGGTTGTAACCGTATCTTAGACTCACACGATGAGACAAGACACTATATTGAGTTAACGAGAACATTCTCGTTACTTTCAAGAAAACTTCAAATATCAAACTGGTGTTGTAGAAATGCCTCTACTTTGCATTTTTAATGGTAATTGGGGCATCTTTTGTGTCGTTATCAGGCTGACCGCCAGTGGCTGGTGGTTGCAAGGCAGCAATCACCTCAATCAAAAGCATTTTGTGAGATCTTGTATGATGGGATCTCGTTACTCCTTTAGTCATGACATCTTTCACCTACATGGCTTACATGCAACACTAAGGGTAGGTTATGTAAAACCTGACAGACAAGAACTCTCCCTGGCATAATGAAGACAACACGTTCCTCCACCAACTGGGGCGGCAGTGATTCAGGAGGCAGGGAGTTGGCAGTTGAACCCCTGCAATGTCAATCTTAGCAGTCGTGTCTTTGGGGAAGACACTTCAGCCGCCAGACCTCCTGGTGGTGGCCAGAGTCCCTGGAGGCATCAACTGCGTGACAGGGAAGCTGTGGCTACAAAGTAGCCACTCAGGTCTTCTGGTTCTGGTCTACTCTGCATTACCAGAACCAGAACCAAGCCCGGAGAAGCAGCATTCAGCTTCTATATGCCACAAATCTGGAACAAACTTCCAGAAAGGTACATAACAGCTGGAAGACTGAGCTCCTTTAAATCAAGGCCCAAAATCCCACCTGTTTAGAGTTGCTTTTGAACCATAATAAATGGAACATGGACCAATATATTCGATGTGTATTGATGATCTTGATGATGGCACTCATCAAAATGTAAAATTTATTACTTATTTGTCATTTTGTGACTTTATGACGTTTTTATGACTTTATTTTTGTATTTTTATGATGTAAGCACTTTGAACGGCCTCGTTGCTGAAATGCGCTTTGCAGATAAACTTGATTGATTGACAGAATAAAGCTCACCAAACCTGCACCAGTGTATGAATGGGTGATTTCAGTGTAACGTACTTTGGAGTTGACGGAAATTTACCATTTTTCCATTTCATTGTGATAAATTTGTTTAATTTTACCTTAGATGGTCATGTTCAATCTGTGAGGTTGAGGACTGTTTTCTCAATTTGTACAAATAAAAACCTGTCCAATCATTTTGATCACCTATGAAATATTGCTACCTTAAGTAACATGAACTTCAAGATCTGATCTGGAATTTGCTGCTAATGCACTGGAAATATGGATTATTGCACAAGCCCTTTTTCGCCTGCCTGAACAAAGCATTCCTTGATCTTGTGCAGGTTACTTAGTTTTTTAAAAAATACAAAAAAAAAACCCACATCTTAAAAAAATAACTTTTCCTCGACCACTTTGCGTCCAATCTGCGTTAGAGAAATGGAAATAATGCTCACCTCATCCGGTAGAGGCATACATCAAAAGATTTGCAGTTGTAATTACGGCAAAGTTGGTTCTGCAAAGTATCCACACTTTTCATATCTTTATTTACTTATTTGTTTGAGAACTGTCAGTCATTTCCCTTCGACTTCAAAATGATGTGTTCAAGTATGGTGTTTTATCTAAGACAATCCCATCTAAATGAATTTAGGATTGTGAATAATTTTGCAGTGCAGTTTAGAGTTTCAGTCAGTCGATCAGAACACGTTGGAAGCAAATTAAAGTGTCTCTTTTTTGCAGCTGGACTTGGGCAAGTCGATGCACAGCCAACATAAACACACTGATGTGACCAAATTGGGTCAAATGTCACGATGCCACAGGTTCATACCAACCTGGCTATTGGAGGTTCAACGTTCAGCCCGTCTGAGCCACATTGACAAAAAAACGGACCTTGAACCTCTCACCTCAGCCGAGGTCGGAGTGTGTGATTCTGTGTGTGTGTTGTCACCCGGGCTGTTGTGTCTGTAGCGCGTGGAGGTCATGCTAGGGACAGACCGGGGTGTTGGATCATACTGTCTGTTTCATCGCTCATGTTACAGTGCAACCGCTAGCACTTCCACCATTTCCTCTTTTGGAAACACAGAGGAAGGCGCAGTTGATGTTCCTTCCTCTTTTGTGGGTTCCACCTGTAAATCGGTTTATCACTGTGGATTTAAATAGTGGTATGTTATTTTTGGAACCATGTGTCAAAAATAACCTTAGCCATTTGAAAACGAAAACTCGACGGCTCCGTTTTGAACGAATTAACGTGTCCATGGACTTTGGACTTGTCCTGTTATGTCTCTGTGAGACATCTGATAAATTTCGATTACATTATCCCTAATGCATGTCCAACACACACTCCAGGGGTCAAGGGAACATTACAAGGTTGCCTCGGGTCAGATTTGGCAAAATTCAGTTTGTTCATGAAAAATTGCCTTCACGTTCCAGGATTACTTGTGGAATACCGCAGGGTTCCGTGTTCGAGCCAATTCTCTTTACTGTATGTTTAAACCTTCTATGCTGATGATACTCTGCTATATTTAGTTTAATCTCCTTAGAAGCCAGTCAGTAAGGTAGGTGCATCTCTTATCCTGGGTGGATTTAGACTGGTTGATAATACAGAAAAAACCAAAACAACAACTTGTTTTTATTCATGATAAGTCATTTAAATCCTGTGCGAAATGAATTTCCAGATATTTTAGGACTTTGTTCTGCGACTTCCACTGTTTTACCAAAATATGAAAGATGATGCAGAAAAACTACCCCATATATTTGTTCCTTCAAGGTTTCTACAGGAAGTCTTTTTTTTTGTTTGTTTGTTTGTTTGTTTGTTTGTTTTGCTAAAAGCCTTCAGCATTTCCAAAATGCTGGAGCAGGACTTCTGATGTGAAAAAAATGAATAAATAAATAAATAAATAAATTAATTAATTAATTAATTAACTAATTAATTAATTAATAATAATAATAATAATAATAATAATAATAATAAAAGTGATATATCTTTTCCCAAATTTTAGCTTCCAATTCACAGCACACCTCTAATGAATACTTTAACTAAGGTATTCATTAGTTAAAGTGGAATTTTAACGACTACGTGTTACTATTTGTCATCTTCACAACGATGTCAAGTGAGTGCTTGTCTGCGAAGCAAAATTTAAATCAATATTAAACATGTGTTGCAGTTCAGGTCATTTCTTTATCTGCATTGTCAACCTGAAAGCGACATGTTCTCCTTTCGTTTTTTGTTGATTGCACAGTATTAATCTGTTTAAACCAGAACGATCATGTGCCAAATGTTTTCGGTTTACATTTGAGCAGGCATCCTGAATGACTCGTCTCCTCCTTTGTGTGGAGGAGGCATCTGAGGTGCGCCGTCCAGAATTTCAAGTTGTGATATGTCCGACCTCAAAACAGCTCCCTGCGTCAGCTCAGGTTCAGAAAAGTGCTGCACACTTTTGGATCTTGTTTAGATTGAATTTTCTGGTACAATGTAAGTCTTCTGCAAAAAAAAAAAAAACAAGGTTTGGCGATCTTAAAGGCTGCTTTAAGCTTTATGGTGCTAATTTACATTACATTGGTTGCAAATTCTTACAAGTTTTGCATTGTGATTGTAACCTGAATGCATCCCTTCATTACATAATTAAAAAAAGAAAACTGGTTCTTTCTGAAATGCATAAAACATTTTGATCTGATTGGTTTACATCAAGTCGATGACATTTAAAATCATTTCCCAGTTTCAACATTTTCCTGTGCTGTCTTCGTGATATTTTCCGTCACTTATATGGATGAAAGGAAATTTAAAAAATGTATCTGTTTCTGTGTGTTGCATGGCATCATAACTTGTTAATTCGTGACACTTTGTGTTCCCACGTTAAGAACATTGCTCAGAGCAAAACTGAAGCTGACAGGAATCCTGCTACACTGCATAGTCTTTGACTCTGGCAGGAAGTAATGCTCCAGAGAGGAACCAGTCCACTTAAAGCCTCCAGCAGAACCAGGCTCTCTATCTGAGTGCACACTTTGGGTTTGAGAAGACGGATCGAACAGAGAAGAACTGGAAAAATACCTGATAGTCTCGGTTCCATTTTGGTCCAAAAATGTAACATTTGTTCCATTTTCAGCTGGTAAAATGGAACAAGTTTTACCAGCTGTTGACAGCTGGTAAAATTTGTCCACATCCTCGCCTGTGGTTGGGCTGCGCCTGAAACTGCTGAAGGAGACGACATGGAAACCTCAGAAAAAGACCGGCACATCGTCCTTCTTCACAAAATGTAGACAAAATAAGCGTACCTGGGTCAGATAGCGAATGAGAATGAAGAGAAAGGAAAGATATTTAGCTTTTTTTTTGTTTTGTTTTGTTTTGAAAAGCACCAGACTCATTAAGACAATTTGAGGAAAGGAGATGATGAGTTTTGCAGCGATGCAATGTTGATGAATGCAAGCTGCCGTTAAAAACTAAAGAAGAAGAATTGGAGTGCTAAACTGATGTGTTTGTTTTGGTCATATTTACCCAGAATTCCCTGTGCTATAATTTATTTAATGCTTAGCATTCGAACCGCTCCAGAGTTCACTTCAACCTAGGTTTTTAGTTCGCTTTTTTTGGTCCGCATTAGAGTTCTGTTGCGCATTCACTCCTCCCCAAACCAACTGCACCAGGGCCACTTTCTATGGGAAGCATAAAAACATAAAATTAACTGTGGCAGTAATTGCAATTATTGCATAATGAGCTTAGATGACTTAAAGTGTAGGTATGGGTGTAATTTATCATCAAATGTATTTGTATTGAATGTCTGCAATTAAGCTGTTGATCTCCCAGATTTCTTAAGTCTGACTCAGCTCCACCCTCTATTCAGCGTTATTGTGTGCTTAGGTTTTATTTATTTATTTTATTTTATTTTTTTCCCCAGTACGGCTGCAGAGGTCAAAATAAGCTTCGACCAATCTACAAATTTCTGCATCGGTACATCCCGCTCACTGCTAACTGAGCGGAAAGAGTGTCGACACAAACCGACACGCGTCGGAAAGTGACGACGATGGAGGAAAACATTGTAATGTTTTGATGCAAGGCAGAGCAAGCTGGGTATATAACCAGCGAGGAAAGCCCCACCTTTTTTTTTTTGTAATGGTGCGATTTTCCTCTGGGACTCGTTGGCTCACATATAATTACAGTCTTATGGAACACGTATAACTTAAATACAACAAAAGGATTTGACCTTTTCCCGTCTTTCGTATTCCCAACCTTTACATCATGGGAAAATTTCGACCCCCCCCAGTCCCCTCTCTCTCCTAACTTTCCACCCCTCCTGCAGTTCCGTGTACCCTGCTGCTGCGCTGACGCACACGGCGTTCGGCCCCCACCGCGCAGCCGCTGCACTCACGAGGACAGCGCGGGACTCTCGCGCCGCAACGCACGCTGTGTTTGGCAACAAACAGCTCCCCGGTCGCGAGGCCCCGTGCCCCCGCGCGCATTATCAACATATATTCACTCATACGGAGCTGAGATCTAAACAGCTGCCGAACAGGTTCGGTACAGCACAAAGTGTACCCACGTGTTCGCCTTTTATTGTGGGCCCCGAGCGTCCCCTGAGTAAAACGAGACCTCTCTCTCTCTCTCTCTCTCTCTCTCTCTCTCTCTCTCTCTCTCTCTTTTTGCACTTGTTGGCCCGCCTCGACAAGTAAAATCTGTGCCATCATGTGTTCCAACTGTCCCCTGTGGGATTCACGTCTTTTTGCTCTCTGTGTCCCCTCTTGTTTTTTTTTTTTTGTCTGTTTTTGTCAGCGCAGTTCGAAAAGAACCAGGAGAAGTGTGTAAGGTGATCCATGGGAAAGTACAGTGATGGTTCTGGATTAGATCCCTGAGCACAATCTCTGCGTTGTTGCAATAAAAAGAGGAGGGACGGAAGTGGTGTCCTTTTGGGTATTGTGATGGTAAAGAGGTGTTCAGTTGCAAGAGAACACAAGTTGAATGTTTGCACTTTGACTGGGACGCTCGGGGTTAGCGATGCTCACATGCCACGTGACACCGTGTTTTTATCTGAAATGAGCTAAAAGCAGTAACACTTTTGCTGTTTCTTTTGGTTGCACGGACTATGATGTGAGATTGATTCAAGCAACAAGTCCTCCTGTGTTATAGCAGCTTTTAAATCCTCTCTGTCGCCATGGGAGCAGACAACTAGAAGAGGCACAGAATTGAAAGTACAGATTAGCTGCACTTCCATTACAAAATGTGCGCAAAACTTTGACAATGTTTTGCACAAAAAAAAAACGCAAAAAAGCATTTTCGCAGTTGTGCCGTTTCCATTAAATAAGAAACGGAATTAAAATCACACGTGAATAAGTTTGTCACGGGATACGTCATTAAAAAAAAAACAAAAAAACATGACATTCCAGCTACTTCCTGTCGTCGTCTTCTTCGTGGTTTGCCCCAGCGGTAACATCCTGTTGTTGTGTCATGTGACTCGTGTGATGCGGGAAAACACGTGTTTTCCTGGCAGTTTTGCAAAGTAAACCAATTTCGAAAAACTTTTTTTTAATCGAAAATAGAGGCTTTTTTTTTTTTTTTTTTTAGAAATTGCGGCGTTCCAATTAAGCAAAATTATTTTCGTACAAACACATAACAGCCTTCAGAAGTCATTTTAAATGAATTACTAAGCGTCTCTTTGTGTTGCAATCTCGTTATGAATCCAGTCGTTCGGTTGAAGACATCAAACGTTTTGAAAAAAAAAAGAAAAAGGTGCTGTAATTTTAGAACGTTGCCCCATCCTGGAGGAAATGATTCACTGAATGGTTCACACCAAATCCTATAGATATTTTAAATTGGGCCAGTTCATGTGTAGGGTAATTTGGACACGTACTATGAAAAAAAAGAAAAAAAAGAAAGGTGGTTCTACAAGAAATTACTCAGCGAATATCTAGAACTTTTTTAAAAAAATTTTATTGGATAAAAAAAAACAACAAACAAAAAAAAAAAACAACTACTTCATGTCGATCCGTCACATATAGCAGAAATTAAGAGACTTGGGATTTGGAACGTGCCAAGTGGTAAAGTTCAGTCCCCTCCTGCTGTGCTGGCTGAATTTACCTGCCAAACTTGAATGGCTTTATCTAATCTGTAGAGTTTGTTTACTCACATTGATCTATCTGCCACAGATTCACACGGCGGGTGCAAACGGCCTGAACTTGACCGCACAGTTGGCGAGTTCAGGGTTCAACAGTCAGAGATTGAAGTGAAACAGTTTGGAAATGCTCTTTAAAGGCGTGCAAACAAATATAGGAATCGGAGATAACGCTGCGCCGCTGCATGTATGTTTGACGAGGCGGAGGCGTGTGAGGTCTGTTTGCCCGATGAGCTGCTGTGTTTGTGCAAATCGCCGCAAGCAAACATGCGACAGTCTAGAAGTTTTCAACCAACCAACGGTTTGTCCAACAAGCACACACAAACGAGTACTCAGACCTGTACAGGCATGGCGCTGTAGGTTTTTAGGAATGTGTGCTCAGCTAAACCAAGAAGGCAGAAAATACTTCCCCCAGTATGAAACTGTGGCCCCAAAACAAATCGACAGGCAGTTAGAGGATAGTCTCCAGACAGGGGCCTCCACCACGTCTGATGAGTCTTGTGGACGTTTCGGTCGGTCCGCACGGCTCTCGGTGTAACTTTTGGCTTTATTGATGGTCAGAACAGATGGAGGTGGTCACTTTCAGTGGATCCCTGCGTACCTTTTACGGGTCGAGAAAAGACGCAAGCAAGCAGACAGACACACAGATCTGGTCTAAGCTTGTTTTTAAAGAACACAACATTACTGGGGTTCCTTGAGAAAATCGTCAAAGCGGAGGCCCGATGTGGGGGTTAAAAGGTGATGTGCTTTGATATTACTGACATCACAAGGGGACGTAAAAGCAAAAAAACAAAAACAAAGAGGCATTTTAAGGTCAATTTCTTCCCACATTTTCAATCCCTATGTTGCAGTTTTCTCCCTTTTTGTTTCTGTTATGATTTTGAAACCTCATCATTCCCCCCGCCGTACCGACTCTAACGTGCCGTAGAGTTTGCTTCTGTGTATCTGGATGTTTCTGGTGAGTTGTGGAGATAAAAATGTGTGGAAAATTACCCCCCCCCCAAAAAAAAGCTATTTTATAATCACATTAGTACACTTGTTCTGCATGAAGAAGCGTAAGCTATAGTCGAAGCAAAATTGAAGAATTTTAACATTTCTCTGGTTTTGAAATGTGAAAAGTTCTCTTTTTATTGTAAATAACAGGCTGCAATATCACAAATTGATACGTATGCCATTTTATGCCTGAAAAAGTCGCGTATAAACCAAAACCGGCAAATGTGCAAAACATGAAATTTGTCTATTGAAAACTGGCTCCTACTGTTTCTTCTTCGTGCAATTAAAATATATTTTTGTTTTAATAGAGTGCTTAGTAGAGGATCCTTCAAATTTGTAGAGGTGCATGCTATTTGCGATCTGAACAGTTGTGACTGGCTAATGACATTGTGTATGGTATACATGCAACCAGCAGATTTTTCTTGACTAAATAAAAGTTTATCGTCTTTAGACAAAAATCTGCTTGTTTCAGTGTGGGCTAACATAAACCCAGTGAATTCCTCAGACGTCACATGTCCAAGTAAGGAAAAACAGTGACACGCCGTACATAATTTTAATTTTTACCACCACATCAAAAACCGGGGGGGGGGGGGGAGACTTCAAGCAAACTGGGATTGATTTCAGCATGAAAACCTGATCGAAACCTAAGACTATAGAGAATGTTTTTGCTTTTAATTTACCATAATTGTGTCAAAGGAGTAGAAATAATAATAATGATAACAATATTTTTATTTGACTTTTTTTTTTTTAAATCAAACTGAAAATGAGAAAATAGGATAGTAGAGCATTATTTTATGCATGCATGGTTTACCCAATGTTTTGTTTACGGATATAGATAGATGAGTTCCTGGAGAAATTGGTAAGAGCTTCTTTATCACCTTGTTGCAGCAGTCTCCGCCTGAGGGGGCGGGGCTAGATGTGGGGTGAATAGCACGTTTCAAACGGGAGGCAGGGGCCTAGAGAGAGAGAGAGAGAGAGAGAGAGAGAGAGAGAGAGAGAGAGAGAGAGAGAGAGAGAGCGCTCTAAAATTACTACAGTACCTTCACCCTCCTCAGTTTTCAAACATCTGTCGTAGAGGGAGGATACTACAGGCGTGGTTGCTCAGACCTTTTTGGTTTTATTTTGGGCCAAGTTCAACGAAGCTACCTGCTGTTTTCTTTCCTCCCCCTCCCCGCTTTCCCCTTTTTTGTTTTGCGATGGCCAAAGGAGAAGGAGCTGAACAATACTCCAATGCCAGTTTATTAAACAAGTCGGTCAGCTCGGATGCTATCAAGCTCTCAAGAAAGGTAAGACTGTGTGTGTGGGGGGGAAGACTACCTATCTTGGTTTGGAGGTTTTCTTTAAAATCCTATACATTATTTCGCATTAAAGCGGAATGAGGCACGTTTTCAGGAGTGAGTGCTGAAAGCTGGAATGAATGGAGCACACCCGGCAAACTGACGTTTCAGAGGAGGGGATCACGTACGTTAGCCGAGAAGAGGCGCGCGACGCTCACTTTGATCTCTTTTTTTATACATTGGTTTAGCAAAATATGGCTTACTGTTACCCCAGAACTATATAAAATGAATGACATAAAAGGTGGATGGAAGCAAACATTATCAATTCAATAAAAATAAAAAAAAACCCGACTCAAGCCCACACGTACCTCCCGCCCTGTCTTCTTTTTCTCTCGTCAGCGTGTCCTCTTAATATTTAAAATATGCTAATCTAGACGCTTAAAGGAGTCACGCGCCAAGAAGCTTTAACATTTTTTTTTATATTTGGAGGTTATGTATTTTTGCTTTTTCCTCTGCTCTCAAATAAGCCATCAAAACTCAACGTAAACCTCGAAAATGTTCATAACTAGGGCTGTTTGAGACGCACATTCGCGTTAATGGATACATTTCGCAGCTATCCAAGCAGTTAATTTGTCACGTGCGTCAAAATGTGTCTGTAAGAAAATACAATTTTAATTTCAGTAAATTACCCAGCTGAAAATGTGACAAAGTCGGTCGAGCAATATACGAAGCACTGTGTGTTCAGTTCAGGAATAACGCCACAATAAATTTAGAATTACTGTACGAAAATGGGATGAAACTTTGCCTTAGGCTCTGACTCTATTGCCACAGGGGGGATAAAAGGGTGTGACTAAAGTCTGTATGGGCTTGTCTGCCTGTTTTGCAACGTAACCTCAACAACTAATTGAAATTCCGTGGTAATCTTGGCAAAAAAAAAAAAAAAAAAAATCATATTTTTTTTCCATCGCTCTGAACGCAACAGGAAGCGTCCATCAAGGTGACGTGTCAGAAACAGCTGAGGCAGTCAGGGGGATCCTCCGAGAAAAGTCCCCGACCTTCTCTATCTGTACTCAAGCAAAACGGAGCGGCTGGAAATCACAACTAACCTAATTCATAGCGACTTTGTTTGGGAACCCCCTCCTCTTTTCCCACGCAACTCCTCTTATCAGAGTGCAGTAGTAGCATGTAGCAGCAGCACTGATATGTAAGCGGATATGGATGCTCTGAAAGTAGCGTTAAAAAGCTTCACTTTGTGTCACCCTGTCATCACGCTACTCGGTTAATAACTAATGTATTTTAGATGAAAGTAGAACTCGTAAAACGTCAGCTTCTGCGTTTTACTGCATCCCAGGACATTCCAGAGTGCATAAAGAAGATAATAAAGAAGGACATGATCTTGCAATCCTTTTTCTGTTCGACTTAAAGCTACGGGTTTTATAAGGTGGTCATCAGCTCGTATTTATGTCTGTTGTGTGTTCCATTTGTTAAAAGCATCCGAACTCGTCAAAATCAGAATTGGCACGTCTAAGAAACCCAGACATCTGTACCGGCTAGGAAAAACCTGACTGGTGAATGAGGAGAAATGTGCTGCATATTCCTTTATGCATTGGCTTAGAATTTATCTAGATATAAAACAATTACACCCCTATTCTATCACCCTTTATGCATCAAAGCAGATGAATCTTAATCTGATTTGAATAAAAAAAGACAAACTTGTCATCGGAAAAATTGTCAGATGCCGATCTCGGGTGATCGGTTCACTTTTTTTGTTTGTTTTTTTTATTTTCATGTATTTGTTTATTCTCCCTCACTGCAACAATGTCGCCGTGGTAACTAGTATGGCAGTAGATCTAAACGAGGACACTCGGACGAGCTCCAGACGTGATGTGTTTGTGGACTAGGAGGAACAGGAAGGCGTACAATCCTTTTGCATTCAGGTCAAACAAGGTGTGGACCAACTGAGCAAAGTGAAGGAAAGAAAATCAAGTTTTGCTTCTTCCACGGTGGCAGACGAGTGAATAAAATCTCATTTGCTGTCGCCGGAATCGCTTTTGTTGGGAAAGAGGGCATTTGTGGCTTAAACAAAGCGGAGTTGAGTGTCTCAACAAGGGAAAAGCCTATTGGCTCGCTTCGAGACGCAGCGTTATCATACTATTTATTGTTTAAGGCCAAGTATTTCGTCCATTAGTGACACGTGTGGAACAAGGAGTGGTGGAAATGTACCCGTGTGGTTTAGGAAACATTTTCATACATAGATGGTATCACACGGGTTCATTTCGACTGGCCCCAGCAGCGGCTTTGTTGATTCCGGCGCTCCGATTGGTCAGGAATAGGGTGTGCTCTCACCTCACTTTCTGTGGTCAAACTGGCAGCGCTCCCCTTTTCCCCGCTTTGGGCTATTAAGTCAGTCCAGACTGCTGCCAAGGTCCTGTTGCCCTGGCAGCTCCTGACATGACCGACAACAGCGACGTTGTCGTGCCCCGGCCGACACTAGTCGCCTCAGTTTGTGTGCCGTCATTAGACAGACTGTTTACGGTCCTGTCTGTTGAAGTATCAATTACGTCGACGGTGGAGAAAATGAAGAAGAATTGGCGCTTGTTGGGGAATCCAAGCTTGGTTGTTTCCTCGCGGCCGGCTGCTCCGTGCTTTGCTGTTTCTTCTGGCCAACGGGAACTCTCGCGTTCTTCCAGGACTCGGTGGTGATTAAAGATTTGGACCAAATTTCTTCTGAGACTCTTGCAAACATGTTTCTCCATCGTATTTCTGAGCGGTGAGAGAGTGGCGAGACTGACGAGTTAAGAAGTTTAGAAAGAAACGGGGGAGGGCGGGGGGGTTAGGGTTAGGGTTTGGGGGGGAAGCTCAGCAAATGACTCCAGAGGGGTTTGGGCGTGCTAAAGCTGGACATTTAAACAAAACACTGAAGGTTCCTTGAATGTTCATTTTTCATTGACTTGAAAAATGAACCTTCATTGACTTGATGCATACATTTTTATAAGATGCAGCTGTCGATTGACGCATCAGAATAGACCAGTTTTCAATTTGCAAGCGGCGCACCGATAAATTGTCTGTTCGATAAATCGGCCCAGATCTCCTTAGTTTTGGCAGATCCACAATCTGCCAAAATTTACAAGTGAAAGCAATAAGATTGATTTTTCCTCATAAAAAATTGGCTTTGGCAATATCGGTGACAAAATTGTGATTGGTGCAAATACTGGTCAAAACTGAGTTTGACATTTTTGGTCTTTAGTTGAATCAACTAGCAGCTCGTCAAGCTTTTGATTAAAAATTAGATCATTTTTACTTTTTTCGGTCATTTCTTAACTTTTCCATGCATATGTCGTAAAAGGAAAAAAAAACAAACCCACAATGCTGGGAAAAAAAGAACGCAAGACAAAACTAGTACAGAAATGGATTAACGAAATTTGAATTTCTGTCAATGGCTGACCAAAAAAATAAAAAATAAAACAAAACTGTGCAAGTAGAAGCATCTTCACGTTGTTATGCATAAAGAATCATCAAAATCAACATAGCAGAATCTTTCCTGTATATTTTTCAAAGCTTTAATTTTCGGCTGGATTCAAAACTACCACCTATAAGTCAAAGAGTCACAGAGAAAGTGCTGGAGCACCTCTTCCCAACCTGTTGCTGCACACAAAGACTCAAATACTTTCTCAAAAAAAAAGTTTTTATGGGTTAATCAAGCCTCTTTTTTTTGTTTGGTTTTGTTATTCCCTCCTCAGCATGAGCACAGGACCAGGTTGTCGATCTGCAACAAGATCTGCTATGCAATCGGCGGTGCGCCCTACCAGATCACAGGATGTGCTCTGGGCTTCTTCCTGCAGCTCTACCTACTCGACGTAGCTCAGGTAAGTGACCGACAAACTCACAGTTGTGCTTCTTAAGAAGAAAGTCTGTTTGTAATGCGACGGGGATTGTAGCAGGAGGGAAAAGTTTCTAACTTGCTGGCATTATTGGCTTTGTGATTAGGCTCTCCTGTATCTGAAAGGATTAATGTGTGGGGGGCTTGTTCTATAAATATTTTGGAGGTGGGGAACAAAGCCGGGCCAATGAGGAGGGTCTTAGTTTAATAGGTTCTTTCACTAGTCAGACGGCTCGTGCCACAATAAGCCCCGTTGAGCCCGAGGCGTCGCCGGGTTTTGGCTTTGTTGGCCGTCCAAGGCGGCTCGTTACGGGGCCCCCTTTGGGTGACACGGCGTGGCGCAGATTGTACAGTCAGGAGTCGAAGTGCCTCCTTCGTCTGCTAACTGTCGCCTTATAAAGTTTAAAGTTATTTATTTCTTTACTCTTTTACTGCTGCTGTTCAACTTTACAGGAGCAGTTTGAGATGTCTTCAGCTTACCAGTAAAACATCTACAGTGAAAGCGCTGACAGTTTCTTCCTTGCAGTTGGATCCCTTCTACGCCTCAATCATCCTGTTCGTCGGCCGAGCGTGGGACGCCGTGACGGACCCCACGGTGGGCTTCCTGGTCTCCCGGAGCCCATGGACTCGTTTTGGACGGATGATGCCCTGGTACGCCTGTTTGTTTGTTTTTAATGCTTCTCCTGCTTCTATGCTTCCCCGGCAGAGACTTTTCAGTAGACCTCTGTGGAAGTTGGGGCTCTGCCAAACGCGACCCCTCCTGATGAGGCCCAGTTGCATAACTTCACTTGTTATCACAAATTTGTTACTGAAGCAGCTTAATGGAGTGGTGGGGGGGCCCAGTAAGTGAATGGAAGATTTCCAGCCAGACTGGACTTGTGTCATTGTTTGGGGGCGGGGCTTGAAGTGCCTGAGTCATCGTTAGGAGATGGGTTACTATGAGGCTAATTTGCCTCTTCCTCATTGCACTGTTTTGTACACTTGTCTTCTCTTTCCTCCTGCTCTATTTTCTCTTTCTATTCATCCAGTGGAGCGATTAACATTTGACTGAAAGAGTCCAGAATAGATTTTGGGAGGTCTGAACAACAAACAAAGCTGTTGGATGTTGAGTCTAAACAAATTGAGCTTCTGCCGAAACGTTCTCTCGCACTCTTCCAACTGCAAGATCCTTTGCATGGTTCTGCCAAATATAACTCCTGCACAGGAACATGGATAGATGAACACTAGCTACTTTACCTACCCTTTTTCATCTGGACAAAAAAAACGTGTCCTTCTGAAATAGTTTATATATATATATATATATATATATATATATATATATATATATATATATATATATACATATACTTTTTATCATCCAGACATAGT
>CAEGAE010023305.1:0-16674 GCA_903067095.1 Girardinus metallicus | reverse complement strand
TATATATATATATATATATATATATATATATATTCAAATATTAAATGTTTGTCAGTTTAATTGCTTTGCCTTCTGATTATTATTATTGGTGCAGATATATCAGCATGATTGTTATCTCTATGTATTTTCACTGTTGTACACAAATTTAAGAAACAATATAGAATAAACACTCTCAGTCAGCAATAGTCTTCAATGCTTAGTGTGCAAAATATTTTACCTGTCTGATGTGTTCATCTTTGTACAATAACACAAGGTAAAATAAAATAATAATAATATAAGACAATTGCATGGGCTTCCTGCTCACAAAGAACTTGTAATCAGCTGCTGAATAAACACTTTGCTCATAGCTGGCCAACTATACATTAAGACCTCATTCTTACAAGAGTGATGAGTTAGTTTTAACATGATGAAGGTGATATTTTCAGAGACAAATTTGCCTTTTTTTAAATAACAACAAACATAGATTGTGGGCTTCTTTCTACCAGCTGACTTGCAGTTTGTTTCAATATATCAGGCATGGATTGCAGGTTTACTTTGTGCTCCATGCTCCTAAAGAGAACACCAACTCCATTCACTGTCTCTGACATCTTTTAGCATTTTTGTAGAGTGTGAGATAAATATTTGATAGAACATTTCAATCATTTTGAAGCAGTAAATTTCCAAAAACATTGTTATTCCTTTTTGTCGGCAACTAGCCCATGCTTACTGCTTAGAGAGTGCTTTGAAAAACTGTAACAGATGGGAGGGCCACATGAATGAATGGAGAGTGCTCAAATGTAGAAAACCTAATTTAGGCCAGCTGTTGGGTAGAGGACCACATAATTAAAAGTGATCAAACTGATTATGGACAATAAATCTCTTCATGACAATGAAATTAAAGAGAAGTAACTTCACAATTGAATATTAAAGTTTTCAAATGTCTTCCTGAGTAATCCCCCCTACCAGAATCAACTTTCCAGCTCGGATTTCTTAGCTTTTCCCTTGGCTGACAGCATCACCCATTCGTCAGTCTATTTAGCAACAGTTATTCAGTCTCTCAGTTCCTAGCAGTTGTTCAGAGTTTAAGGTATGATTTTTAACCGTAACATACAGAATGTGTGTGCTGTAGAGCCCAGCTTTCTTACTTTGGTGCACCACCTTTTTCTAAATGCGGTCAATAAATTATCTCTGATGAAGTTTGTACCAGTGGACAGCCTGTTCATTTTTGTTTTCAAATTGTTCCACATCTGTGTATTTAGCTGCAGAGTTGAGTATGTGGGCTGTCTCAGCGAAAAAACTTGGCTCAGTTCTTTATACCAACGTCAAAATGCTTTAGCTGGTGTCAGTCTGATGGTGTGGGACAGCATCTCTCTCCCTGGCAAAACAGGGCTTGTCATTAGTGAAGACACTCTTAATGTGGAAAGATATAAAGATGTAATTCTGCAGCCAGTGGCAATCATATATTTCCTCTCTTAGGGATCAAACTCCAAGATAGTCAGAAGCAGAAGCAAACCAGAAGCCTCTTCCACAGAACATTTCCATCATAAACCCATAAAGATGAGCCACCTCTGAGATTCCTTTTACTGTTCACAGATTACAAGTTGAGACAGCAATATCCAGCTCAGCTGTTAGCCAGGAGGTGTTGTGCTGCACTGTTGTCAGCATCATGCATAAAATCTGTTGAAGTCTAACTATGCTGTTATATTCTCAACAATAATTCCAAATGAAGTATTTTGGCTGAGCAAATAGTTTAAATTTAAGTTTGCCTGTGATGGTTTCTGATCAGATATTGGGAATGGAGAAGATGGAATGGCCTACCTGCAGCCATCTGCTCAACCTGAATGAAAGCTTGTGGGATCAGCTTGGGCATACCAGAATGACTAACACAATCACTTTGACTTGCTTATGACAAATGCTGTTTGAGGAAGGGTGATGCCATCCTATACTATAGTGAGTACAAACTGGCGACCTGCATGAGGAGGAGGTACCAGGCTTCTATGGTTGTGCAGTGTTCTCTCTCATACTGCTGAGGTCCTTCGTAGTTATGTGGGTAAATTGTTAAATTGTCAATGTGTCTTGTAATAAACAACCTAATACAGAAGAACAATCAGCTGTTCGGCATCGCCAGAGAAGATTTGTTTTGGTTGCACAACCCACAAACTTAACTTTGCTGACTAACCTGAAAATGTATTTTTCATTGACACAATTTAAAAAGAAAATAAGTATGCTGTTGAATGATTCAAGACTTATTGCCTGAAAGCATTCTGACAGCAAAGTTGGACAAACTCAAATTTTCTTGCTTTTTGTGCTGTCTTCTGAGTACAACATGTCTTTAAGATATTTTGTTTTTAATAGTTGTTGGTACTTATCCTTGAGGTTTCCTCAGTGAAAAGAAATTATGAAGAAAAGTAATCCCAATGTTGGAAAAAATTTTAATGATAAGGTTTTTATAAAAGGAGTGGGGAATGACATTCAGCACTGAAGGCCAGTTTTTGAATTTCTCAAAAGGAACTATTTGCTGTAATGCTTTTGAATGTCTTGAATTTAATAGAAGTTTTCTTTATGGCTGGATTGAAATTCGCCAGTTTTCTTCATTCAAAATCGGAGATCTGGAACCAGATTATTTTTCCAAGTTGACTGCACCACTTTTACATGAAATTGATGTATTCGTAGTCCATGATACTCTTTTTATTTACAAGACGTGTTATGTACTATATATGAAACCCTACAGAAATATTACATATTGGAAACACAATAACTTTCAAAAGAGTGAATAAATAAAACAAATTTTAACAGTTCAGATACATTTTTGGGTGACATGTTTGATATGTTCTTGGTGTTTCATAGAGGCCTAAGAGAGTGTATAAAGACCAAAAACAAATAAGTTTAAACTAGTTATCAATTTGCACTCTTGTATAACATCTGCAATTACTATGTCAAGATCACCTTTGTCATAAATGGCAGATTCACATATTTTAAACACTTTACAGATTGTGTTTATTTCAGATGAGCTTCCAGTAACCATTAAAATGCTTCCACCACATGAATAAGATTAATGATTTAACTGTGCGTTTTAAATGTGTCAGCTGTCACCAGGTTCTGAGGAGGACGAACACGAGGGTCCAGTGTGTGAGAAACTGGGTCGCATCCAGTTCAGTGTTGGATATAGCTTTCAGGACTCGACTCTCACTGTCAAAATTCTCAAAGGCCAGGATTTGCCTGCTAAGGATTTCTCAGGCACATCTGATCCTTTTGTGAAAATCTACCTACTCCCAGACAAGAAGCACAAATTGGAGACTAAAGTCAAGAGGAAGAATCTAAACCCTCACTGGAATGAGACATTTTTATTTGAAGGTATTTTAAGAAGACTTATTTTGCAGAGCTGCCACATGTTGCTCATGTCTTTGCATTATGTGAACGGTTGCTCCTTGTCATTCTGTTTCTCAGGCTTCCCCTATGAAAAGGTGGTTCAGAGGACTCTCTACCTGCAGGTTCTTGACTACGACCGATTCAGCAGGAACGACCCCATCGGGGAGGTGTCCATCCCCCTCAACAAGCTGGACCTGGCCAACATGCAGACTTTCTGGAAGGAGCTGAAACCGTGCAGCGATGGCAGTGTAAGTCGGGGGCAAAGCTCAGAGAGGAAGAGAAAAGAGGGAGGTGAAGAAGAAGGGACGGAGGAAAAAGATGGGGTAGAATGTGTGATGTCATTTCTGGCTGCTGTGATGCTCCCGAGAGAGATGTGGCAGCATAACGACAGGAGAGGGGAGGGAGGAAAATATGGAGAGGCTGACAGGTAGACGGAGGCTACAAAGACAGCCTGAAACGGGAAAAGGAATGCACAGCAGGAACAGAGGGGAGAGAAATAAAAAAAAAAAGAAGGATAAAAAGTAAACAATTTCACGCTGTTGTTGTTCTGTATTATGTTCTATTTTTTACAGGGAAGTCGAGGGGATCTCCTAGTGTCCCTGTGCTATAATCCCACAGCCAACACCATCACTGTGAGCATCATCAAAGCACGCAACCTCAAAGCCATGGACATTGGAGGCACTTCTGGTATCAATGCTTCTTTGTCTATTATTCTCATTTATGCATGCACTTCTTCAGAGTCAAACAGAACATTTTTCTGTTCTGTTTGGAAAAAGAAACAAAATATAATTCATTAGAAACCTTGGGCCGCCATTGTAAACGTGGCATGTTCTCTGTTTCTTAGACCCATATGTAAAAGTGTGGTTGATGCACAAAGACAAACGTGTGGAGAAGAAGAAGACGGTGGTAATGAAACGCTGCCTGAACCCTGTTTTTAACGAGTCCTTTGCCTTTGACGTGCCGGCCCACGTGTTGAGGGAGACCACCATAATTATCACCGTCATGGATAAGGACAGACTCAGTCGCAATGATGTCATTGGAAAGGTATCTCCTTCCTCTCTTTCACGCCTCTTCCTTCCTCTTCTCCTTTTCCTCTGTGTTTCTCTGATTCTGACAGACCATTAGCATCTGATGAATTAATCAGTCTCTACTGACCCCTACTGGAATGAGCGCATTTCCTTCTCTTTATGTCATGTGGAAACATGAGGAAAACTCTAAGTTAGAAACAAATGCTTTATTTAAATGTGCGGGCAGTTGCTGTAATAAACATTTATGCATTTCTATGCCAGTAGAATAAATTAGAAAAGAAGCGCGTAGGAAAGCATTAAAGTGCAGTGATTTTGATATTATTCCTTTATTTTTAATAAAAGCAATAAAGTGACAAAAGATGAATGTTGATATTGATTTTCTATTTTTTCATGTCTGCTCATGAAGTAACTTTATTTGGCAGCCGTTGGTGGTTTCAATACTACTTTCAGGGAAAACAAACCCTGTGAGACAGATTAGTTTTAACATTTGTATTTGAGCTGAACACAAATGTTTTGAAACAACCTAGAGCTTCTCTATATATTGAATCACAGTTGTCATCGTAATATCTTGGTGCAAAATCACAAAGTATATCAGCCCAATGCAAAAAGTGCAATGGACCGGTAAGTCCTATATTTAGTAAGAACTTTTATTTCAGGTTTCAGGCATTTACTCCATGTATATAAATGATATATTTGGTTAGATTAATCAATCCTAACTCTCTTTAACGCTCACACCTTGTCAGCTGAAGTGCCAAAACCCATACAAATGGGTGTGTATTTTGTGTTATGGCCAACTGTCAGCAAAGTATAATCGATAGCAATCAATATCCTCATTGCATGTGCATATGTGCATGGATGCAGTCTGCACGTTATGGTGAATTTTTGACAGCATTTTATTTATTTAGTTTTGAACACCGAACCTTTAAAACTTAAAATGGATCATGCATTGTGCATGACTGACATACATATTTGGTTTAAAAGCAAACACCCACGTTTCAGTACTTCTGCTAAAGAAATGTTTAACTCTGAAATAAAAGGAATTTATGCAACATGTTGGAAGAACACCAAAGAGAAGCTCTTTTCCCTCACACAAAGACAGAATAAACTCTGTCTGCACAGCTTGGATGAGTGGTACCAATTATATCCATTGTCACTGCAGGTGGTATATGTCCTAACTAATCTTAACGACATACATTATCTTCAAACATTCAGCAATTATAGTTCTTTCCCTACTTTAGTATGCATACTCGGTAATAAACTTTTAATAGAAGAGGGAAAATTAAGAGAAAATTTATTCTCATTAATTAAGTCTTATCCAAAGATCCATCATGACAATATCAGCTTTTTAGATTTGCAGGAGTTGTAGTAAAGGGCTCCCCCTAAGGAGGTTTTTTTTAAACGGTCTTAACCAAATGTCCAACTGGTTTTGAGATTGCTCTTTATTACTAACACCAATTTTTATGTGATAATAAAGTAGGTGTTAATTCTTTCTGTCTCCCAGATTTATCTTTCATGGAAGAGTGGCCCTGCAGAGGTAAAACACTGGAAAGACATGATAAGTCATCCTCGTAACACCGTGGCCCAGTGGCACTCTCTCAAAGCCTGAGGGGCCCAGCAGCCAAACAGCCTAAAGTGTTACAAGTCAAACACCAAGACCCCTACCCCTCTCCCCAACCTCCTCCTCTGAGAACGTGAGCCTCTCAGCACACATCCCTTTTCCCCTAAACGCAGTGTTGGGCTGTGGACCATGTATCACCTCTTTGTTCTCAGGCCTCTTTGATATTCCTCGCCCTCAGTCCTTGTGAATCAGCCCTAAAATTGCACCCTCTTGTCAAGTTCTGATTGCCACCTGACTCCTTCACATCGGTTCGTCTGAACTTAAAAATGTCTTTGATGTCTTAGCTCCCTTGTGCCCTCTTTCTATACCATTTATTTCCCGAGATCTCTCAATCTCAATTTCTTCCATCATATCTGCCAGTCCCAGAGTCTAACATCAGAGCAGTGGCTCTTGCTGCCCATGGATACAAACTACCAACCAAAAATGAATCTAACTGATAGTCAAACCATCCTCTGCGGCAGCAAGAGGGACTGTGTTTGAACGGGTCTGACCTGTGGGATCCATGCACCACCTCCCGTCAAATGTCTTCACTCCTTCCATTTTCATCTCTGATTCTCCATATCCTCAAAATGCCTAAAAAAAATCAGGAATCTGGCACAGAAGAAGTGACGGAGTGAATTTCAGACGGCCTGGAAGTGGACTCTGTCATTTAGGTTTTCTTTGATCATCTTTCCTCCTCACTGCCACCGCTGTAATAATTCTCCCCTGGCTGAAACCCTTTTGTCGTCTGTGTGTGATGTGGGTGACGTGCCGTAGTCTGAAATAATGTTCTTCAATTAAAAAAAGGGGTATGAACATTTAACACTGGTTAGAAAAGGTGAGTGTGGAAAATATTTTTCTCTTAGAAAAGAAATCCCTCTGGACCAAATTTAGGAGCAAAGTGATTATTTTAATTTTTCTTTCTTTTGGGGGAGGGGTGGGGGGTAGGTTCAACAACTGTTCTTCCAGACACATAAAATAATCAAAATGTCTCTTCCAGCTGTGTGGTAGTGTGGATAAATGTGTGTATGTGTGAGGGGGTATTTTAGACCTGCACTGCTAAATTAAAGCTATTGATGTACACAAAATGTTCCTCATCGTGAAGATGCAATTAGTAGAAATGATCACCTAACTGATGATTGCTAAATTCTCTGGAAGGAAACCCAAATTATGAATGCACATACAGAAGTCAAGTTTATTTGTAATTTCCAACTGGTAGTTTAAAACAAACTTGCAGCACCCGTCAACCTGATAAAGATGTGTAAAAAGCCTTAAAGTGAATTAATATTTGGAGTGGCACATTGTATAGGGGTAGAGTGTTCGGCTCATTATTCGGACACTAGCCGTCCAGGATTCAATTCCTGTGGCACTAGTGGACATCCTGACCCTCACTAGTGCCACAAACCAGAAATAAAGTGATGTTTTATTGAAGCACAAAAATTTTCTCATGTTTTTTTTTTATTTATTTATTTAATCTCCCTTAACCATCCTGCAAACCATGAGTGGTAATAGAATAAATTTTGGTCATTGTCTAGCCATGTTTGTCACAGTTCCAGTTGGTTGATAGTTGGTTTAAACATTTTAATAATTGCTATTACTTATCTGTATGAGCAAATTTAGGTGAGTAACTATTTTCCTGCAACCATTTTCCGTCCACTATAAATCACAAATCAGCCTTATCTAAATAGCATATTTTCCTCGGTTTACTATGTTGGAAAGTGACTGAAATAGTCATGACGGTGTGTATTTTTTATTTTATGTTTCTTCTAAAATTGTACTTTTTCACCCCACTGAATGCTGTCACTGCAATAAAAAATTAATTTATTTGAAGGATGTTTACACATCTTTAGTAGGGTTTCAGTTAATGGTAAAATGCTCTATGTGCCTGATATGATCTGTTGAAAAATATTATTGCAATGGTCTAAATTGCTTTGTATAAAATCATAATAATGTTAGAGATGTCTTTGAAAAGAGTGCAAAACCTAAAACGTATGGTGATTTTTGTTTGCTTGTCAGGGAATCCTTTGGGTATAATGTTGAAACAAATAATGGCAGAAATCAAATATTTTTTTTAACAAGGTATTTTTTTAAGTGTTGAATTTAAAAAAATAAATAAATAAAAGAGCCTTAGTGTTTATTTATGTACATTGCATTTAAATACAAAAACACTGCCAGTGTAAAGCAACAAATACACAAAGGGATGAAAAAAGTAATATTCTAAATTGAAATGGCAACAGAGGTATACAGGTCATAAAATAATCATGCAAGAAAGTTAGTTCATGATCTCAGGAAAGCTGATGCTAAAATTCAAAAAATGACTCAAAAGGAATTATTGAATTAATCCAATGGAATAAAAATTTGTTCCTGACAGAGAAAATTGACTCAATGTCCTTTTTTTGTTCCTTACTGGTGATGTTGAACTGAAGTTCTCCACTTTAACATAAGATCTTTTAGATCTGCAGAGATGCAGTCAAAAGAAAGAATCAAAGTAAAGCTGTACTGTTACCTTTTACTTGACTTGTTTTGTAAATTTATCTGAGCTAAAAAAAAAAAAAAACAAGAAGCAAATGACCAGAGAGTAAATTGTGACGTAATTACACATTCCAGTAAATTAAAACCACACTGTGCTTGTCAAGCACTGAGAACTGCAGTGCCTAGACTTAGAGCTGATTTTATGTTGGGGTCTGATTGAAGTACAGGTCAGCTTCCTGAGTGTTTGTTTTACTGCCTGAGAATGACCTCCATCACATCCCACTTAGACATGTATTGATCACATGAATGAAAACAAATGAGACTAATAAAATCTGAGGGGAGTACTTTTACATTCCACAGTTTGTGTTTGTCTTCTGGAGGTGTGTATGTGTGTCTGCACTTTGTGCGCGTGTTGATATTTGGACTTTTTACTCTATGTGTGCATCTACAATGAGATAGAGTTTGCCATTTTGATGCTGATCGGCATTGTTTACTGTTTTTTAATCCTGTATAGATTCGGATGTACAAAGACAAGTGTTGTTGTTTTGGTTTACTTAAAGATTGTCAGTTTTTGTAAGCATCACTGCACTTGTTAATGACAATGCTGGAGCAAACCTCTCTTCACAGCAGGGTTATTTCATTGTGTCTGGTTTGGCTTGAGAGTTAAAACTCTTAAAAAGAAGCCTAAAGTCTTGAGATTAAACATTCTTAAACTGACTATCATGATCCAGAGTTTTTGTTTAGACCAAAGCAGCTTCCAGCATTCTGCCCTGGATGTCCAGTGCCCTTACTATCTGATTCTATCTCACTGAAATGGCGTCTCCTTAACATCTGAGCTGGCGCTCCACCAAAATGCCCCCTTTGTGCACACATGCTTCCTGACACAAAGCGTGCTGTGTGTGCCTTGTAAACTCTGCCACACCCTGCTCTTCACCATATGCGCTCGCACTCAGTTTGTCAGGAAGGGAGGAGGGAGGTTAAAAAAGGGGTGAGATGGGAGATAATCAGAATCATCATTGATGTTAGTCTCAGTCCATAGCAGAGTGTTGAGCCTCCTGAAATAAGCAGCATTAAAAGCTGTGTTTGAAGTTCTTGTGTATTGAGCAGGAGATTATTTTAAATACTGATGAAAAAATCATTCAAATTCAAAGGTTATGTGGCTGTCACTTTAACCAATGCCGTTTAAATATCGGGTAAAGACGTGGTGGAAACCAGATATTTACATACACTGCACATAAAAGACATAACTTTTTCTTCTCACTGTGTCTTAGGTCAATTAGGATTATCAAAAAAAGTTCCATTTACCAAATATAAAAATGGTGAATGATTTTTTTTTAAAATTGTTTTTGTTTTACTTTCTTTAGCTTCAGAAGTTTCCATCCATTTTCGTAGTATTTGTTAGATTTCATTTTTAATCTGGTTAACTTGGGTAAAATATTTTGGACTTCCATTCACAAAATGTTCACAACAGTTTGCTGAAATTTGAACCCATTCCTTCTGATATAACCGGGTCAGGTTTGTAGGCCACCTTGCTCACACATCTTTTTAACTCTTCTTACAGATTTTCTATTGGAGTGAGTTCCGGACTTTGTGACAGCCTCTCTGAAAAACTTACTTGGTTTTCCTTAAGTACCTTTATAAGTAATTTGACTATAAGGCTAGAATCATTGCCACGACAGAATAGAATAGAATAGAATAGAAATATCCTTTATTGTCTCACAGTGGGGGAATACAAGTGTAAAAGCAGAGCTGAGGTATGTAGGTCCACACAAAGATCAAAAAGTGTTAAAAATATGTACAAAAACAAGATTAAGAATAACATACGGTACAGTAAAAATGCTGTCCATTTTCTGTTATCAGAAACAGAGTACTGTCTCAAATAACTTTTATTGAAACTTGAATTTTATTACTAACATTGTGTGGTATTGCTATAATATGTCCACATATTGTTCTTTCTTCATTATGTTAAATAATTTATTTAATGCACCAGTCCCTTCACCCTCAAACACTACTCAACAGTTGGAAACATGTTTTCCAATAAATGTAACATTGGTCATCATGGCGAAACACTCTTTTCATTTTCATCAGACCACAACACATCTCCCCAAAAGTAATGTCTTTGTCTGTAATTGAGTGCATTTGTAGGCTTTTTCCTGTACTTTTATGTTCTTTTTGGATTAATGGATTCTCTCTTTAATTGGCCTTTTAGTCCATGCAAGATGGATAATGATGCTCTTTTAGCAGCTTCAAGCAGCATCTTCATAATGTCCTTTGGTTTTGTTGTGGGTTGGTTGAAAGATTATGCTCCAAAAGAAATCTCCAAATCTTTGGAAGACAGAACCCATCTTTTGGGTTATGTGATGGCTGGACATTCCCATTGTGTTTATTATACTTATTCATAATTTTTAGAATGGTTGAATTTGGCAACTTCAGGTATCTAGAATTTTACCAAACGATGAACAAGACTAATGAAAGTCCACATTTCTATTCCAGATATTTTGCATTATTTCTTTTGATTTTTCCTTGGTGTCCCACAAGAAACCAGTGCATTTCACAAGTTGCTTTAAAACATGACCACAGATTTGCCGCGATATGATCAAAATAAATTAACTTATTAGAATAGTTAATTTAACTGGTGGGTGCTGGCTTAGTGTAAGTCTGTCTTTAACTGTTCTGATGTTACAGAGTCTAGATGTAAAATTTACCATGTTTAGCCATACCATTGTCTTCTGAGGTTTTCCAAGCTGTTTAAATCCATAGTAGTCTTGGTACATAAAAATTTCTAAATTAAAATTAATTTTTAAAAATTCTCAAAAAAGCATCATGTTCATTATTCTGGTATTTAGAAAAGATACATAGTTCTGGTAATCCCCACTGATCTAAAACAACAATAGATTAGTTAATGTCTCTCAGTGAAAAAAGAAATAATTATGTCTTTTTATACCATCTATTTAAATATCTGGTTCAATAGCAGTAAGCCAGGGTCTCATTATGATAATAATGTCTGTTTTGTTTTTTTTTTAAATCAAGCTAACATTCTTCTTTCTACACACTCCACGTGGTCAGTCAATTACACCAAAATGTTTACTGGACAATCTCATGTTTCTGTTTTAGGGCAGTCTCTTAAGGAACTGCTGGAATCAAAGAGAGGTTAATCAGCAACATTTTTATTTACATAATGTACAGATAATTGTGAAGTGTCCTGTATGTAAAAAAAAGAAAAGAAAACATTTATTGGGGTTGTTGATATCTGTTTGTCACTAACTTCTCTCTTTCACTTCCCTTTCTCATTGTAGTTACTCATCTGTGAGGTGCACAATGTTAAATATTAGCCATTTATTTTTTTGAAATCTGTATAGTGTAAATAATAATATAAATGTGTATATAAAACAAATATTCTTCTGGTCTGGTATTGATATAATTTTTTTTAAAAGTGCCTTTTCTTTAAATAGTTTATAGAAGACATTTATTATAAAGATTCACTCAAGTGGTTCTACTATGAAGTCAGATGAAGCTTTAAAGATGTGTAAGTTGTGTAAGTTATGTTAAAAATTTAAGTGAAAATCAAGCCTCAGTAAACAAGCAACAGCATGTTAAATGTGGTAACAACTGTTTTCTACGCACATTTACATCTGCAAGTAGAACATTAGTTGATGTTTACCTGCTAAAGAAAGTTTGCATGTTCGCCCGATGCTTGAGTGGGTTCTCTCTCGGGCCTCTTTCCACAGTCCAAAAAACACGACTCGCCCAGTGAGCCACGGAGAAATGTGCAGAAGTGTTGTGTCTGTACAGAGCATTTCAATTTCTTAGTATAACTACACATATATTAAATTAAAACAAAATGTCTACCTGCAATCTAAAGTATTGAATTACAATAAGTAGCTAAAGTTTTGAAAATGTTTATTATTATTATCAGCTAGAATGCAACTTAGATTTATAAGCTTGTTATCACCGACGTTTAGCTTCAGAAGAAAAATGTCATTACTGAACCGAGGAGGAGTGAGTTCTGTCAGAAAAGGTGTCGAAGCAACCTAATTGCCTGTGCGTATTTAGCACCTTTGCACCCAGCTTTTCCAAAGTGTTTCGTATTTGTTGATTTGTACATATAATCCAGTCTACTTCTTGTGTACTGATGCGACATATTATTTAGTCATACCTGCTCAGTTTCCATGTATCTCTCTTGACTTCATCCAATGTCATATTCTGCAAGAAAAATTTCAACTCAACATGCTGAAGATGTCTTCCACAGATTTAAAATTTTATCACATTTAGCTTTCATTTCTGTCTCCATTAAAAGCTGTGGTGTGTTGTCTCTTTTTTGAGTTGTTGCACATATCTAATTAGGAAAACAACATTCTCTACCTCCTACACTTTGAGTTTCAATACACGTTCAAAGTGAGACATCATCTTGGAGAAAGTAGTGCTTGGTACATTGCCAGGAAGTGTTTAATTTACCAATTCATCTGGTCTGATGCCTCTCGCTATTGAGAGCAATTTTGATCTGTGATCATCAGCGTAGAAAGCTCCAGCAGACTTGCAAGAAGAAGATGAAGGGACGTGGATGCTGCTGGTGGTGAAAAAAGGTGAAAGCACATGAGTCTGAAATTCCAGGGTGACTGCAGTGCCGAGGATAAAACTGAGAGCTGTCACGACACAGGAAGCAGCGGCAGAGGATGACAGGAGCGCTGGGCTACAGATAGGCACAGTGGGTGTGCGTGGGAAACTTGAATAAACACTCTAAACAAGCCTCAGAGCAAGAAAGACGGGAATTGTGCCTCCCCTGCATGTGGGCTCATAAGGTGGAATCCTTTTCCTCGTCTCTTTTTATTTTTTACAACCAATGTGGAGGATGTTCAACTATTGTCCTTTAATTATTAAAAATAGGAATATGCATGGCCCACCTACAAAGTAGACTTCTCTAAGGACATTTATATTTTCTCTAGTTTCCTTTTAAATTGTTGTTGTTCAAATTGTATTTAGATCTATTTAATGTTTTTTTTTAATAAAATTTAAAAAGAAAAACAAGGCAGTCATGAGTTCAGTCAAAGGTTTGACGTGTGACCATCTCATATACAGTGGCTCTAAAGTGTTAACATCTCATTTACAAGACCAAGTTTCTGTGATGTAAAAACAAAATGACACTATAATAAATCATTTCAAAATGTTTTTGCACAAATAATGACATTTTTCCTATACAACTCAACTATCAAAATGTATGTCTATAGGAAAATGTTAAAAATAGATTGTTGTGTGTTGATTTTTTTTGTTATCCGTGTGTAGTGACAGAGAGAAACCAGCTTCAGTTTAGGCCTGTTATACACATTCCATTTGTAGTTGCTTCTATTTTAGTGGAGCTGACTCGAAATGTTTTTTTTTATTATTAGTAACGTTTACTTTAAAATGACCTATTCTCTCTTGAAAGCAATGGAATGAAAGCCTGAATTTTATTCACTTTTTGAATTTTTATTAGTTGTTTAAATTATTCATACTTTTTTGGTTCTCAAACGTAACAAAACATGCTCTTTTAATATGCAATGTGACTAAACAACAATTTGCACAATTTGTGCAGTCTTTGCAGGTGCACAAATTGTTGCTTCGGGATTTTAAGACGTTATTTTTGTATGAAGTAAAAATAAAAACATGCAATAAATCATGTAAATGGTCAAGTCTGAAAGTGTTGACTAAGTTTTCTCCTCGTGACATTAGTTTTGTTCACTCTTACAGACAACCCCTGAGCAAATAGTTTGCAACAGATGTAGAATAAAAGAACACAGAGAGAAAAGAAAAATCATTCACTTCAGAACCTTAAAGTGGCTCAATTTGCTTCCGTATTATGTACTTAGGGTAAGCCTACTGGTAAATTTCCAACACTTACTAAGATTAACTGAGAGACAGATGGCTGAAGAGCAAATAAAACACAGAGGGGAACCCTTCTGACATCATCTCAGTTCTATTTTAAGAGAGGCAGAGAGAGAGAAAAAACCCCTGAAAAAACAAAGGTCGTGCTACTCATTGTATGTTGTTTTGCAAAAAGATTGAGCAATAAAATATAAATGAACCAATGACTGATGCCGGCTTGTAAGACCTTGACTTAGGATCATGCTACATTATAATTCTGTGGACGTGCACAAGCCAGCTTGTCATCTGTTTTGAAATTCTGTGCACATCTTGTGGCCAGAGGGCATCTCCCTTCTGCAATCAGTACATGGTTCCAATGAGCCAACATGACACACAGTAGGACAAGAAATATTCTCTGTACTCCACACATGCTGATGTTGTGGTGAAGCAGAAAAAACAAAGTAACAGAATAACGCCCTGTGTTGTAGGTTTTAATGAGTAAGAGGTTTAGCTTAACCTGCGTTAAGCTAAACTTCCTATTATACATTTGTGGTCCTATTATACATTTTGCGAAACAGACCATGAATTTAATAGGGTGACTTTATTTCATTATTTCTATAAAGGAACAGGATGTATTTGTAGATTAAAAAAAAAAAAAAAAGAGTAAAATTCCTATGTTTACTATGTAGGAATATTTTTATCATGTTTTTAAAAAATAAGGTACTGAAATATTTCTTTTTGAGGATCCATTCTCAACCAAGATCAGTAGTTGCCTATAACTAAGAAATCAAGGTAATCTGCTGCCATCTGGTGTCTGAAAATGGCAATACAGGTGTTACAACCTTCATTATGCAACACGTCCAGTGAGAATTCTGTCAATCATGGCACCCTCCTGTAATGTGATCCACTCATGTAGTGAAGGAAGCAAATAATGATTCACACAACATGAGCAGCAAAACGTTTATTAAATACCTAATAATACCATCAACAGGCAGAGTCAGATCATAATTATGTATATTTTGTATTTTCAAATGGGTATCTCATACAAAAATCAGGTAAAATATACACTTAAAAAATCATACTTATAATACAGATATTCAGATCCATTTTATTTTGCTGATGAGGAGAATCCTCTGTCTCATTAACAGATGTTCATCTCATCTTCAACTGATCTTCTACTGATGATCTTCTACAAAGCAGATCAGAGTGTACCACCCCATTTAATATTAAATTATATGATGAAAACTAATCGATAGTGACATAATGTATTCCCAGCATCATTCACTACACTTCAGTTTTTCTTTTTTTTTCTTAAGTTTACCTCTGTTTAAATAAGCACTTTCAAAGACCTCACTGGGTTTCTTTTTCCAGGTACTCCAAGCTGGGTGCGTCCAATCTCTGTTCGTGGTTTTTGTTTTTTGTGAATTCTTTCAACATTTCCATAACTTCCCCTTGGTACACTTCAGGTGTCGGCTGGGCTTCTGTAAGGACAAAATAAAATAAAAGAAGATGGCAGCAATAAAAATGTGTAACACTGCAATAGCAAAGGAAGGAGTGCTTGGTTGCAATATTTACTAGGATGTTATATTTTAAGAGACACATATGCAAATTTTACAAGCACATAATATATTTGGCCACTTGAATTCAGTTTCTCTGTGATCAGTGTCCACACAGAGCCTGGGATATTAAAATACACTAAAAGATGTGGGAGCATTGTGACAAGGAAAAAGAAACAAAAGATTTAGAAACAGCTGAGTAAATCAAAATCAATATCATCCTCGCTATATTAAGCAGCACTATTGCAATTATTTGTTTTCATGAGCAGCACATCTTTCTCTCAGTTGTCTGTCTCCAGGTCTTGTAAAATGTCCTACACTGCATGCAATGAGACCAGCTTCCATCTCAGAATGAAGTTAAGAATTTACCCGAGTACTACAGTGTACTTTTGTAATTTACCCAATGGAGATGTCTGTCATGAAACGTTCCACACTCTTCTTTGAAAAGTCTGCAGGAAATGTGCTCATATAACTCAAATAATATCTAAGAACAGTACATTGGTCAGAACTATTTTTGGTATGACAAAGGGGCAGAATCTCACTCAGTTCCATAAGTAAGTTGACCTAAATTGGGATCAAAAATACAATTGGTATAACAAGAATGTAATTTATAATTCAGAAAATAACTAACAAATATTTGTTGAATTAAATGCAATATTTCAACATCTTTATGATTACAATTTCCATAAGTCATAAAGGGAAAAATATATTTTCAAATAAAAATACAGGTGAAAAACTAATTTTTCACCTGTGGCCCAGTAGTAGATGTCCCAGTCATTGCTCGGTTCATTAATCAATCTGTCATACTGCTGCAACTGGCTGTCAGTCATTGTGT